>PVLC010010583.1:0-49920 GCA_004027655.1 Graphiurus murinus | reverse complement strand
CGTGATGTAATTACACAATCATATCAAGGTCACTCACCGAAGTGAACCTGAGGGGGAGGGAAGGGGAGGGGATTGGGGTGGGAATTGGGGAAAGGGTTAAATGAGAACTGTGTGCAAATATGTTGTTAACAACCCGTACTTAACAAAGATGTATGCTATATTGCACGAAATACTACAATAAAAAAATTAAAAAAAAATATTAGCATAATGTAAATATATATCATATGTCGTGTAACAAATCAATAACTGCATATATAACGCTTGTTTTACAGGATTTTATTGCTTAGTTATATAACTCTCTTAGCTTGTATAAATAGACTCTATGATGTTCATACAAAGACAAAATCTCCTGGCATTGTTCAGAATATATCCTCATCAATAAGCAACGTATAACTGTGTATATTTATATGTTCAAATCCCAACATAGTGCAATGCTGAAACTCTTCCTTCCTGCTTGACATCCTACCGACCTAGATATTCTTATTTTCTAATTATTTTAGGTGGTGCAGATGTATTAAAATAGTCTATGGTAACAAGAAAGGTTATGTATATCTATATCTATATTGTTGAGAAGATGAAAGGTGTACAGGGAATCAATAAGTGGGGAAAATCGGTAAGTATGTTAATGAGAAGGGGGCACTGTTTCTTTTTTACTTTTTTTTTCCCTAGGATGTATTTAATCTACCTCTATAGCTCTAACAATTACCTATTAGGATTGTAATTTTCCCCCTTATTGTCTGTGGAGCCCTGGATATTCCATGTCAGTGTCTCATAAGCACTTTTAACTTAAAGTCCAACCTACTAACATTTTCCTCTCTTAACAATCCCTATTTCCCTAATCTCAAGAAATGGCTATGCCATGTAATCCATTATTCCATTGGGCAAATAAGATACCTTTGAGTCATCCTTGATTCATTTCTTTGTCATCTCTTAATTTCAGCCATGAATTTTACTAATCACTGCAGTTTAGAAAGTATTTACAATATGTTAGATGCTATGCCCATATTATTACCTTTACAATTTATATTAATCATATAAATTATCAAGATTCAATGATTGGGTGCACAAGTAGAATCTGAGGACTAGATAATTTAAATGATCTGGTCAAGATTGCATGATTAAGATATGTCTAGGCAAGTATTTGGATCTGGATCTGTCTGCATCCAAAGTTTATATCCTCAATCTCTGTTACACTAATTGACTGTAATTGCAAAATATTTCTTAACCCTATTCTCTACTTTCTTAATGGTCATTTCTTCACTTTGCATTCTTCTCTTTCTTGTAGATTATTCCTAAAGTGTTAGTTATTTTTTCCATTTCTGTGTTAGTCAGCTTTCTGTTGCTGTGACAAATACCTGAGAAAAACAACTTAGAAGAGGAAAGATTGATTTTGACTCACAGTTTCAAAGCTCCATGATTAGCTGAATTCAAATCCTTCCATTGTCAGCTGGATCCAAGTCAAAAATATCATGGCAGAAGGTCATGGCAGAGGAAAGTTGTTAGAATATAACTATGCCCCATCTTTGTCCAGTTTTCACCACTGTCCTCTAGTCCATTCAAATTATTGATCCACCAGTAGACCAATCTACTAATGAGGTTAGAGTCCTAATTACCCAATCATTTCCTAAAGACCCACTTCTGGACATTGCTGCATAGTCATCATGCCTTCAAACCTGAGACTTTGGGGAACATTTGAGATCTAAACCATAACCATCTTTGGCTCCCAGTACATCTAATTGATTTTTTAAAAATTTTACTGTACTGTCATTTGAATCTTTCTCAAACATATTTTTGGGGCATGAGGGTTTAATCCTAAGGGCATTATACCACTGAAGTACATCTTTAGCACTTTTTAAAAATTTTAAGCCACAGTTGCTCAGGCTGGCCTCAAACTTGGAATCCTTCTTCCTTGGCCTCCATAGGGGCTAGGATTACAAGCATGTGCCACCACACATAGTTTCTAAAACATCCTAATGCTATCTTCTTTATCCTGTATAAAGGGGAAAGAAAAACCTGTGCATGGTGGCAGATACCTATAATTTCAGTACTTGGGAGGCTGAGACAGGAGGATCATGGGTTTGAAGCTAGCCTCAGCAACTTAGTGAGGCTCTCAGCACTTACTGAGACCTTGTTTCCAAATAAAAAATAAAATAAAATAGGGCTGGATATGGAGCTCAGAGGTATAATGGCCCTGGATTCAATCTCAGCAACACGAAAAAGGGGAAAGAAAATAGTGGCAGCCACATACTGAATATCTAACTTTTGCCAAAGACTCTGTTATATGCTTTACTTATGAAGATAAAAAATAAACTAAAAGACTTCTGAAGTAAACTGGTAGGCAATGGTGGCCCCAATGAATGGTTCCACTAAAGCAATCAATGTATAATTCAAACGTGTCATTTGCAATAAATTGAAGGACTTGGAGAAAATTATGTTAAGTGAGATTAACCAGTCATATAAAGTGACTGGGGTCATATGCTTTCTCTAATGTGCAGAAACTAGGGAGGGATTGGGATACCAGAGGGACTCCAGGTAATGGAGGAGAAACCTCAGAGGAGCCAGGGAGGTGGTCTAAGGGAAGGGGAGGGGGGATATTGAGGTTCATCACTGGAAATACTACCAATGTCAATCTCAGTACTCTGAATACAGAAGGGGAGGAAATGAGGAGGTGGAAGGACCAAGTGCTGTGTGCATATATGTCATTGTCAGTATGATTTATATTATGATGTGAGAATATAACGCACCAATAAAGCACATTATAAAAATAAACCAATAGATAATCCTGATAGAATTTAATGTCTGCTTTCAATTTGAAAATCAATGTCCTAAGCTTTAGCAAGCTTTTGTACAAGCATACTGTCTTTGATCATGATGTAGTCTATTCATACAATGTCCTTTCCAGTGCTTGCTTACCTGGTGAAATCATTTTTACAGACTTATTTTAGGTGTTTTCTCTTTGTGGTTTCCCTAGACTTCTTCAAACCATGTTGAATGAAGTCCCAATCTGTGCCTTCATGACAAGCATTTGTTTACATATCTGGCTTTCCTTAAAGACTGCCATTCTCAGGGGCAGACACCATCTTTTTGTTCTTTATAACTCCAGAGTCTATATAGCTCCTTGTATGCATTTAAGAAATGCTTGTTAAGTTATATTAAATTGCTACTCTTTTAAAGGTCATCTTCAAGACATAGCTCAATATTTAACTTGAAAAGTTGTGAGCTGGGCATGGTGGCATACGCTTGTAATCCCAGTACTTGAGAGGATGAGACTGGAGGATCCAGGCTCATGGACATCCTCAGCTACTTAGTGAGATCCTCCACAACTTAGTGAGACCCTGTCTCAAATAGAGAATAAAAAATAGGGCTGAGGGTGGAGCTCGGAGGTAGAATGCCCTTGGGTTCAATCCCCAGTACTGAAAAATAAAAAAAATAAAGAAAAGAAAAGTTGTGAATTACCAGGACATAAGCGTGAATTATTTGGGGGTTAACTGCTATTCTAAAGAATTATATTGGTTTCAGTTCTTCCCCTCCATGTAATATAGAGGTGACTGGGGTGGGACTGAGGTATTTTTGTGGCATTAAAATCCCTTATCTCTATGTTTTATACTCTTCATTCAGTCATCTGAGGTTTCTATTACATTTTGATATATTTTAGCTTCAGAATCATGTTCTTCCTTTAATTATAAATTTTTTAAAATGACTAAAAAAAGTTTATATTTTATGCTGTCTCCCAAGATGATAAAATGTTAAATCCCAAATAGAAATCATGTGATTATATCTTATACATTTTAATTATACTGTCTATGTGTAATTGCTATAAACCAGATTTATCACTTTACACTTAATAAAGAATTTATTTCCAAAATCTCAAATGATATATAATTGACCAAAATCCTAGTGAAATGTTTGCAGCCAACACTATTTCACCATTTGATCAAATTGCATGTCAATGAAAATTTAATTAGTTTATGTAACTATATTCATCTCTATAAAATAATTTATACCTTATCAATTAAATAAGTTGGCTACTTATTCTGATTTCATTCAAAAGTGCTTAAATGAAAATAATGTAAAAAAGATACAGGTTTCTTATATTTGAAGGTTCTCTTTGAAACAGGTATTCTTGAATTTCATGCAGCTTGCATTGGGCTTATAAATACAGTAGTTTATAGGCTTTACTTCTATATTGAATTTATTAGAATCAGGGGATCTACTTACTCTTAAAGCTTGCTACCATCAGTATAGAATAAGAGATAATGAGATCCTGCATTACTTCCTATACTTTTGAGGAAGATTAACATTTGTTTTACAACTCAGCCTTACTTGGAAACAAATACTATATTTTCCACATAAAGGGAAATGGCTAAAACCTAGAAATTATCACCCTGAGTATCTTTATTAGTTAGAGACTAATTACTGTTTTGGCATTATACACTCACATAAGAATTCTCTGGATTATTATCATCAACATTATTAATATAACTACTTAATCTATAGTGTACTACATACCAATCAAGGCCAAGGCCAAATTCTCCTGTAATGAATCCACTTGATGTGACCCTTCAGAGCTTTAGTGAGGATTCTACTATCTTAGTTAATTTCTTGGACACAGGTATCTTGATTATTATAAGCCTAAGCCTTGTGCATATAATGTCTGCTTGAGAACACAATATTCTCAGACAAATTTCTCATCAGCATCAAGAAATGCTTACTAAATATCTGCTTGTTCATGAGGTTGGCAGCATGGTGGAAAGTTCCTGAGTTGCTTACATTGAGAAAATCTTTGCAACTTACATTTTATTTAGAGTTGTCATTAAAATAGGTTGAATATTTGCCAGTGATAAAGAATCCTCAAAATATTAATTGGCTATGATCCTCAGTTGATTGGCTTAGGGTTATATGAGTGAAATATTATGACATTGTATAAAAAGTTAATAAGGTTTCTCCTCTCCCAGGCTTTATAAATTAGGAGTTTTTCAAGTTTCTAACTTGAATTTCTTGAGAACATGATGTATGCTTCCTATTTCTTTAGACATTCCTTCTCTAGATTTTCCTCCTTGGGCTACTTTGCAGCTCAAACTCAGATTTTCTGTCTTTCTCTGTTTCATATCATTCAGTTGTCACCTCTCTGGTTAGCAACTCCTTTATTTATATAACAATTTAACTAACACTTGTTATTCATACTGTGCAATAACATGTAGCTCTGAAAAATGACTAAGACCAAGCACCTTTCCTCATGTATTATACTGTTGGTATATAATATAATATAATTTAGTGAGAAAGACAGGTTATGTGGCATGCTGAGGGAAAATTTACTTGTCTCAAATGTAACAAATATATTTTATTCTTTGGTTAGTTACAAATTTACTGTGCATTCTTAAGATTTCCCTACACTAGCCATGGTTTTTATTGTCTATTAAATGAGTAAGTTGGACTAGAATGATCTGAATAATTATACAAAATTCTATTGATTACACAAATAGTATATGTACATATCCCAATTATAATTGGTACTATATGTTCAAAAACATATCAAATGCAATGCAAGATAACCAATTAATATTTTTCTCTACTTTATACATAGACCAATTTATGTACATTTACATGAATCTATGCATTTTGCTATTCATCTAAATTTTATGACACTAAATGTAATGACAAACTATGATGTGACTTTTTGTCTTCTTTTGGAATTTAAAAGTAAAGCTCAATTCTGAGAACAAAGAAGTGGCTTGAAATCCCACTTTTCAAATAGAACTCTTAGATATTTGGGCCAAATTCCTTCCATCTTCATGCTAAGTTTAAAATAAATTTGAAGACATTAGAAATATATAGAGTGTGTGGTAAGAGGCCATGGAATGCAAAGTGGATGGGATGTGGAAAGAAATATACATAGAGCTGTGTGCATACATGTCTGTATCATCTTGAAACTCACTATGATATATAATTAAATGCATCAATAAAAGTACATAAAATATGGAATTTAAAGCTAAAATGAAATAGTTCAAATTATGTGATACACATTATAATTAGAATGTTATAATAAATGTACAAATGATTAAATAATTCACAAGAATTGAGTCAATTAGAATCACAGAATTAACACTAAGTAGATATTTCCTCCAAAAAAAGTTATTTTCAAAATGATAAATGTATCATTTTTCCAAAACATTCATGATCAATAGTTTTTTTCTGTCTTGCATTACCTACATTTCTCTCTGTCATGCTATATCTCAGTGTCTTTGTCTCTTCCCACTATTTCCTCTCCCTCTCTCCAATATTTTAATGCAATGAAGAACTCATGCATTTTTATTCTTTCTGTACAAAAATCAACACAGTATAGTACATATTTATTTATTTGCCTTCTAATATGATCAAAACTTGTTTGGATATTCAGGGTTTCAGCACACTGCATTCAGAAGAACACAATGAGCCCTGTGAAGACATGTGGATTATAAGATTATGCCTGGGCTGAGAAGGCTCTCTATTCAAAGGTGTCACCAAATATCCACAGATGACAAAGATGGATATGCATGAGATTCCACTAATAGAGATACAGTCACTCTAGCTAAACATTGATTTCTTTACCAACTTCCTCTTGAAAATGCAAATCAGTGTAGTATACATTCTATTAGTGGTATCTTAAGGCATTTCCCTCATTCACAGAATAGATGCTGTTAATTCTATGAACTTAAACTATGTTTAATAATGAGCATTTTAACTACCATACATAATTATTTACCAAATATAATGATCTTACTTATTATTTCCTTCAAAAGGTATTTTAATACTTTAAGTGTCTTGATAAGAGATGTTACCATTTGTTCTTTAACATGCTTGGTTATTCAAATGTGCAATAAAAGATAATGAAGGCTCAAATATTCTTTGGTTAATGATAAATAGTTTTTCCTGAGTTAATGACTATGGATTGAGTGCAACAAAATCAAAACTTCCCAAGGGACAAAGAGGAACAAACTCAGTGATCCTGAACAAAGTGTACACTACATCTACTTCTTCCTTAGCTCTTTGCAAACTGTACTATGATCATTCAATTATTCACTTCTTCATATTCCCCTATTAAACTTTAGGGACCATTAAATCAGGAACTTTGTGTGTCTCATTCAATATCATACTCCTGATACCTACAATTGGATTTAAAGCAAACTTTAGTAAATTAGTGATCAACTTACATATTCATTCACATTGAATTGACTATGGGGTAAAGGGCATGATCTACAATTGCCATGTTTATAAAATGTGAACTGATACTACACATTTCTTACCAGGTAGCCTTGTCTTAATAAATGTTAGTTTTTTATTGGTGTATTTTAATAATACATCTTAATGAGGTACAAGCTGGTAGAGGCATACATGTACACATCACTCATTTAGCTCTTCCCCAGTTTCCACCCTATATCCTCCCCCTCACTCATTCTCTTGTTCTGCTTAGTAATTGACTTTGATATGTTTGTGAATGGACATCATGTGTTCCCTCTCCCCCCTACCATCACCTTCAGTAAGGTCACCTCTTTTGCTCATCTAAGGTTTCTTTTTCTTTGTAGAGTCATTCCTATGTCCCATTTTCTCCCTAGCATCTGTATATTAGGGATATCATCTTATTTTTTACTCTTTGTAACTGACTAATCTCATTTAATATAATGTTTTACAGTTCCATCCATGTCCCTGCAAATGACATGATTTTGTTTTTCTTTAAGGTTGAGTAAAATTCCATTGTGTACATATCCCATAGTTTCACAATCCATTCATCTGTTGATGGACATCTTGGCTGGTTCCACAGTTTGGTAATTGTGAATTATGTGGCTATAAATATAGATACACATGCATCGGTCTGATAGTTTGTTTTCCATTCTTTTGGGTAGATACTCAGAAGCGGTATTGCTATATCATATAGTAGGCTCATTCCCATTCATCTGAGGATCCTCCATACTGTTTTCCAAAGTAGTTGCACTAGTTTGCAATCCCACCAACAATATATTAGAGTTCCCACTTCTCCACATCTTTGCCAGCATTTGTTGTTGTTCTTGTTTTTTATGATTGCCATTCTGATGGAGTTATGTGAAATCTCAGGATAGTTTTGATTTGGATTTGCATCTCTCTGATTGCTAATGATGTTGAACATTTTTCATACATTTATTGGCCATTTCTTTTGTGAAGTGTCTATTTAATTCACTTGCCCATTTTTAATTGGGTTATTTGTTTTCTTAGCAGTGAACACAAGAAACTTAGTTTCTTGAGTTTCTACATGTTCTAGATATAAGTCCTCTGTCAGAGGAGTAGTTGGCAAAATTTTTCTCTCATTCTGTGGGCTCTCTGTTGAGGTTCTTGGGAGTTTCCTTTGCTGCACAGAAGCTCTTGAGGTTAATGCAATCCACATATTGATCTTCCCTTAAATTTCTTGTGCCTTTGGGGTCTTGTTGGGAAATTTTTTCCTGTGCTTCTGTGAAGTGTTGGACCTATGCCCTCTTCAAGTAGCTACATGATCTCTGGTCTAACTTCCAGGTATTTTATCCATCTTGAATTGAGTCATGTGCAGTGTATTAAAAATAGAGTTCATTTTCATTTTTCTGCATATGGTTAACCAGTTTTGCCAACACCATTTGTTGAAGAAGATATCTTTTTTTCCAGTGTATGTTTTTGACGACTTTGTCAAAAATCAATTGGCTGTAAGTGTGCAGATTTGTTTTGAGACTTCTACTCTGCTCCATTGGTGTATGCTCCATTGGTCTGTTTTTGTGGCAATACCATACTGTTTATTACTGTAACTTTATAGTATAGTTTGAAGTTAGTATCAAGATGCCTTCTGCACAGTTCTTTTTGCTGAGAACTACTTTGGCAATTCTGGGTTTTTTTGTTGTTATTGTTCCAATTTAATGTAAGGGCTGATTTTTCTATGTTTGTGAATAATGACCTTAGAAATTTCATTGGTATCACATTTAATCTGTAGGTCACTTTTGGAAAAATGACCATTTTGATATTTATTCTGCCTATCCAAGAGCTTGGAAGATCTTTCCATCTTTTAAGGTCTTCTTCCATTTCTTTTTTAATGTTTTATAATTTTCCTTGTACAGGTTTTTTACCTCCTTGGTTAGGTTTATTCTTAAGTATTTTATTTTGGGAGAGAATATTGTCAGTGGAAGTATTTTCTAGCTTTCTTCGTGGATCTATGGTTGGAATACAGTAAAGTTTCTGATTTCTTTTAAGATTGACATCTAAGCAAAGAACAACAAACACTACCTCAAAAAGAAGTTAAAATGTTAGGAATTAAAATCATCGCTCGATAATCACACTGAATACAAGTGGCCTCAACTCCCCAATAAAAAGACATAAATAAAAAGACATAAGTGGTAAAATGGATTTAAAAGCATATGCTGCCTGCAAGAAGCATATGTTACAAGTAAAGATACTCACAAACTAAAGGGGAAGGGCTGGGTCAAGGTAATCCATGCCAATGGAACTCAAAGACAAACAGGAGTAGCAACTATGATATCAGACAAATTAGACTTCAAGCCTAAGCTTATAGAAGGAGACAAAGAAGGTATTTTTTTACTGGTAAAAGGAACAATTTAGCAAGAGGAAATAATGATGGTCAATATTTATGCCCTAAACTTTGGTGCAGCTACTTTCATAAAACAAATCCTCCATGATATAAAGTCACACATAGATTCCAATACAATAATACTGGGAGACTTCAACACTCCTCTCATATCACTAGCCTGAATTTCTAGGCAAAAGGTCAGTAAAGATGCCTCAGACCTAAAGAATACCATAAACCAAATGTACATATACAGAATATTTCACACAATTACAGTTGAATTCACATTTTTCTTAGTTTTTTATGAAATATTCTCCAAAGTACAACCCATCCTGGGCCACAAATTGAGCACTAGCAAATGTTAAAAAGTGATATAGGCCACTGTGTCTTTTCAGACCACAATGGAATGAAACTAGAAATCAACTACAAGAAGACCCAGAGTAATCACATAAACACATGGAGACTGAACACCACACTCCTGTACAAGGAATGAGTCATAGAATAATTAAGGGGAGCAATTAAGAAATTCCTAGAAACAAATGAAAATATAGATACAATATATCAAAACCTCTGTGACACCTTGAAGGCAGTACTAAGAGGAAAATTCATACCACTGAGTGGCCATATAAGAAAAACAGAAAATCACCAAATAAATAACCTAATGACATATATCAAAGCCCTTGAAAAAGAGGAACAGCTTAACACCAAAGCCAGCAGAAAACAGGACATTATTAAAATCAGAGCAGAAATCAATGAATAAAAATACATAAAATCAACAAAACCAAAATCTGGTTTCTCAAAAATATAAACAAAATAGATAAATTACTAGCCATCCTAACCAAAAGAGTGAATCAACCTAAATTACTAAAATAAGAGATGAAAAAGGTGTTATTATCACCAGCAGTGTGGAAAACTAAAAGATTATCAGAAACTACTTTCAAAAACTGTACTCAAAAAAAAAAAAAAAAGGAAAATCTAGCTAGAATAAACTGTCAAATTTCTAGACACATACAGCCTTCTTAAATCAAGTCAAGAAGATATAGTTTTTGTGTCTGTGGCATGTTTCTACTTGAAAGATTCTACTACCAATATTCCAATTTGTTTTTCCTTATAAAAGACAAGTACTTCTCGATCACTTCTCATCTTAACTTTTTATCAACTTTCCTAGACTGTGACTTACGTTTGGTTTTATTTCATGAACATGAACCAGGAAAAACTAAAGAAGTATCATTTTCATGAAATATATACCAATGAGACAGAAAAACAGTAAATGGAACTGTACATTTCCTACAAGCTTAAACTTGAAGACAATAGAACAGTGTGGATGTTGAATTAAGGGATGTGAGTCATAAGTCAATATATCTAAAATAATGACACTTAGATGATAATATGAAAGAAATATAATTTAAAAAAATAAATTTTCTAAGGACAATCTAAGACATTTTTCAGGATGTACTACAGCTGTTCATTTGCATCATTTTTCTCTTCTACCCTTAACCATGTCATTTCTAATTGAATCGGGAGGCATTTTTTATAGGGAACTTTGGTTTGTAGTCCCAGGCTCTCCTCACTCCTTGAAAACATGTTTCCTAATAGAATATGCAATAAATAAAAGTCAATATTTATCAGAGTGAGCATATCTGGTCTGTGATATGCAACTCAGAAAATCCCTTTAAGATACCCTTCAATATCATATTCATGAAATATATAAGAGCAGTGCCTACCATATTGAGGTTTGCTAAACATCATTTCATCTCTATATTTTTTTAAAAAGCAGCTCTGGACAAGTACAGAATGAGTTCTTGAGTTAAAAAAATGAAATTTACCTTTCTGGAGTACTTTTAAATAAGTGTGCTGCTTTTTACTTCATTTAGATTTATTGCTGTTTAAGTCAGTGGTAAAAACAAAACAAAACAAGATGTCTGTATGACTTCTGAAAATATCTTCAACATTTTTTCTCTTGAGCCAGTAAGAATGGAAGACTTGATTTGTTATAGACCATGCATGAAAAGCATCTGTTCTTTTGTTGTGGGTCAAATGGTACACTAACTTCCTCTCTTCTCTTACAAATAATTAACAGTTAGTCTTAAGGAGATCCCCTTCTCTGTTTTCCAAACAGGTGCTAGTTTGTACGTAATGCTCTGAAACCTCTGCTTTTGTTTTTTCTAGATCCAGATGGTGGTTTCTGTACTTCAAAATGACACAGACTTTACAGCCACTAAGATTATGTTTTTTAAGTTACAATTTATATTAGAGACATATAGAAACTACCTAAGGCTGCTTGTGATGTGGTGCAGAGTATTGTCAAAATTAGACAATAAATACATCATAACGCACTTCTTATTTAAGTAGGGGTTAAATTCAGAAAATTCAATAGTTGGTACAGGCAAGAGGGTCATAGAAGCCGGGCGTGGTGGCGCACGCTTGTAATCCCAGCATTCGGGAGGCTGAGACCGGAGGATCCGGGTTCGAGGCCAGCCTCAGCTACCTAGTGAGGCACTCCACCACTTAGCGAGACCCGGTTTCAAAATAAAGAATAAAAAATAGGGCTGGGGGTGTAGCTCGGAGGTAGAATGCCCCTGAGTTCAATCCCCAGTACCGCAAAAAAAAAAAAAAAAAAGAGGGTCATAGATATCAATACTAGAAGTTTATGGTTTAAGCCAGGAATGATGGTGCATGTCTGTAATCCCAGTACTTGGGAGGCTAAGAAAAGAGGATCACAGGTCCAGTGCTATCTCCAGCAAACTAGAAAAGCTCTCAACAACTTAGTAAGACCCTGTTTCAAAATAAAAACTAAAATAGTGCTAGAGGTCTAACTCAGAGGTAGAAAGTCACTGGGTTCAACCCATAGTACTGCACACATGTGCGCATGCACACACAAACACCCCCCCCCACACACACACACACACAAGAGCGAAACTAAAGAAAAAGAAGGAAGACGAGTTATGGTTTAAGGTACAGAAATGGAATGTCATGACAAAGATTTAAAACTGTGGTCCACTAGGTCAAAAAGTTTTCCAAAGCTCAAAATACTGAATGTGCATTCCTGAGGACAAAATTTCTCTAAGAGATTTTTTTATGGGATCTCAGGATTTTAATCCACATAACCATTTTAATTGAACTTCCACTGTAATTAGGCATAATATGACAAATGATCTTCACAGTTATTTTGTTATTCCAGTAAACATTTTGAAAAGTGGGTAAATTAATTTCATCTAGGTGGTCTCCTTGTCCTTGATGTAGACACATCTTCTCCTTCAAAGAATACTTTCTTGAAAAGAAAATCAAACACCATTAAAAAACAATTGGATACTGTCAACTGCTTGCTTAAAATTATTGAAGAACTTCTGCTTTGTGTTCAGTATAGCATTCAGAACCATATCATGGTTCACAAGGTCCCAATCTGAAGCTTACAACTTGTTCAGCATGGCATTATCTCTTGCCACTATTCCCCCTTGTACTATTTGCCATTCAGAAGTAAGGAAATACATTTATCATCTGCCTATGCCCTGCCTTTTTTCTCAAAGGCAAGTTATGTCTCCTCCCTGCCTGTGCTACTCCAATTCATTCACCAGGTCATTTAGATGACACTTTTCCCTGAACATTCTTCATGGCTTCTCCAGTCTGGGCTAGTCTTTCTACCTGATTCTACAGTATCCTGAATATCATCTTTAATATCATTTTTTACATCTAATTTTGAATGTTTATTTGCAAGTTTATTTCTTCCAGTAACTTAATGGTAACTAAGGAAATGCTTTTTCTGATCTATTTCTTTCCATCATGTTGTCTCTAGGATTAGCAAATAACAAGTAACCTACTAACAAGTAACCTACTTAATTACTAAATAAATATGTGGCAAAATGAATTAACAAATGACAGACTAAATAAATTTCTCTGTGATCTTTTAATATTTTCTTCATGAAATTTTCTTGTTGACTAGCTTGACATAGGACCCCACTCAGATATTCAACTCCTTTTAGAGGTGTGATTCAAACAATTGTCATTGGGCTTTTCTGACTTCTAGGAAAAAATGAAACGGATTCTGAAATGCTAAAACTATTGTTTCTGGCCTCAATATGGTCAGTCTACAACAGAGCTCAATAATATATAGGATCATAGGAGAACAGGTATATGGAAGTGAATACATAAACTTCTGTATGCATATATGTTTACATCCTTTGAATCTCACTATGATGTGTAATTACATTGTACCAATAATATGTGTGTGTGTGTGTGTGTGTGTGTGTGTGTGTGTATATATATCCCTAAATGTGTGTATTCATATATGTTGTGTATATATCCCTAAATGTGTATATGAATATGTATGTATGTATCTATGTATCTATATCTGTATATATGATTATAGATAGATGATAGATAGATAGATAGATAGATATACACACACACATAGTCCCTAAATAATTGAGCAAATTAAACCCAGATAACAAGGACCATTTTCAGGGTTAAGTCCATAAACTTGGGAGAAAAAAATTGTCAAGCAAAAAATGAGAAGTGGAACAGAAGTTGCATTAAGTGCAGAGGAATGAAACAATGCAAAGATTATGTTAAAAAAGCTTCTTAGAATTTGAATTTTTATTTCTGGTGGTGAAATAGATTTTTATCTGTTTTATTGGTACATTATAGTCTCACATCATAATTTAAATTGTGTTGACAATTACGTGCACACAACACTTCGTGACCCCCCCCACCTCCCCATATTCCTCCATCCCAATACAGATTATTGAGATTGACATTGGTATTTTCATATATATATATATATATATATATATATATATATATATATATATATATATATATAGTGGATGGTAAAAATTCCATTAATGAACCTCACTTTTCCCCCTCCCCAGTTTCCTGGCTCCAGTGAGGTTTCTCCTACAATACCTGGAGTCCCTCTGGTATCCCAATTACTCCCTAGCTTGTACATATTAGAGAAAACATATGCCCTTTCATTCTCTGTAACTGGCTAATCTCACTTAACAATATTCTCCAGGTCTTTCTATTTTCTTGAAAATGACATTATTTCATTCTCCTTTATTGCTGAGCAGAATTCAATTTATCTGTTGATGAGCACCTGGATGATTCCATAATTTGGTTATTGTGAACATGGGTATGCATATATTATTGTAGTTCTCTGGTTTCAACCTCTTTGGAAAGATACCCAGGAGTGGTATAGACAGATCATATGGTGGACTCATTTCCAGTTTTCTAAGGAATCTCCACACTGATCTCCATAGCATCTGATCTAGATTGCAATCCCACCAACAATGTAGAAGAGTTCCTATTTCCCCACATCCTCGCCAGCAATTATTAGTTGACTTATTGATGATTGCCATTCTAAATGAGGTTAGATGGAATCTTAGTGTAGTTTTGAAGGATTTTCCTAAGTACCACTTAGTGACCTAAGTAATAAGACATGATACTTTCTGTTTTAAATAATAGGTTTGTATTAAGAAAGCTCAGATTCAGAGAAAAGTTTCTGAGTAAGAAAATTACAGACTAGAGTGAATAACTCTAGGTTATTTTCTAAAATAAATGTATTTCCTCTACCTTATAGAAAAAATGCATTATGGAACATTATACATTAAGAATAAATGTGGGAGCTGGGTGTGGTGGCGCATACTTGTAATCCTAGCATTTTGGAGGCTGAGACTGGAGGATCTGGGTTTGCAGCCAGCCTCAGCTACCTAGTGAGACCCTGTTTAAAAATAAAGAATAAAAAAATAGGGCTGGGGGTATAGCTCAGAGGTAGAATGCCCCTGAGTTCAATCCCCAGTACCAGAAGAAAAAAGAATAAATGTGGGGAAAGGAAGAAAAAAATCTCAATACAGCGTGCTACTAAAAACTGTACTTATCATATTAAATTATTTTCATTAATGTAATTTTATTGAGACTAATTTGTATTACAAAAATACATCATTTAAAAGTTTATAATTCAGTCATAATTATCATGTTCATACAGTAGTACAACCATCCCAAATTTCAAATTCTAGAATATTTCCATTATCCTAAAAAGATTCTACATGACGATTTGTAGTCATTCCATTTCCAAGCTTTCCATACCATACCAACTACTATTCTGCTCTCTGTATGGATTTTCCTATCCCAAGCATTTCATATAAATAGAATCATATAACCTGTGTCATTTTATCTCTGGTTTCTTTGGCTTAGCATGATGCTTGTGGTTCATTAGTGTACTAGAATGGATACTTCATTACTTTTAATGTTTGGATGATATTTTATTGTATGAATATACCAGTTTTAAAATCTACTCATCAGTTGATGAACATTTTCATCACATCTGCTTTTGGCTATTACAAATAAAGATGCAATGTGTATTTATATACAACTTTTTAGGTAGATACAATTGTTAATTTGAGGTGATCACTAAGTACTTTCTGTATTTCTTTTATATACTATACTTTTTTAGATTAACAAAAGTCTAATTTATTTCTTCTAAAAGTAGAACTAAATTCAGGTTCTTTTTCCTCTAAGTGTCTGGCATTTTCATGGAAAAATAGGTTTACATTTAGGAGTAAAGCAAATTCAAGTTTCAATGTTGCTTATAATATTCCTTAGAAACTTTAGAGCAGGAAGAAGAGAATACTCAATTTATACAAGTGTCAAGGGTTATATATTTAATATACGCTGATGAAATGACAGGTATTAAGCTAAGTGTTATTAGTCAGTCACAAAAAGTGAAAAGTCAGATGTTATCCCTCTTATGTGGAAGCTAGTGAGAAATTGGGACATACGAGTGTGTAGGGATATGGGCCATTTGAAATGTCTTGTGAAGGAACACAATGAGTCTTGTGAGAAACCTAGAAGAAGAAAGACAAAGGTCTTTCACTCAGTGTGTTCTGTATACAGATATAACCTTGGTTGTGTTCTCCTGCCAAACCAAGATGTTCTGATTTTATACAGCCCAAGAGATATGAATGTTCTTTTTAACCAGATAGATTCCTTTGCAAAAAGACCTTGACTTAGTTTCTTCTTTGAATTATCAATTGTGCTATGTGCTTAGAGTTGTCATGTAGTTTGTCACCATGAATAACTTCCTTGATTATGCTGGCTATAAAGCTTGCAGATTTCCAGAATAAAATTGGCAATGGCATAAGACTGATGTCCACCTCATTTCTTCATCTCTGTGGTGCCAGGTCCAGCACTGACCTAGAGAACAGTGATAAGTGGTGCCCAATAATACAGTACCAGAGAAAACTGTGGAGACTCCTACAAAAGCTGGTGTATAGGAAAAATGAGGCAAATACAGGAAAAAAATTATCCTGTAGGTAGAATTGGTACATTACTTGCTTAAGAAAAGTAGAGCACAAGTATCTAAATCCTAACTACTGGACTGTTGGGGAATAGTGTGTGAATATAATCCATGGTCCACTGTGGAGGGAACCTTAGATGAAGAAGTCTGAGAAAGCATAAAACAAAATGTTCAAAAACATACTGGCAGGGGGAATGAGTGTCAGTTCAGTTTTGGGTAACATGGGTGGGCATTAATCAGGATTGTTACTACCATGTTACATCATAAAGAAGAGGATGTTGAACAAGAAAAAACAATGACTGATTCCCTACATGAATGTGAATTGCATGATAAAACATAAAAACTTTTTTATTATGCTTGAAAAGAAATTTTTCCCATGCAGGTAAATGCAAAAATAAAAATTTCAGCTGGGCGTGGTGGCACACGCTTGTAATCCCAGCATTTGGGAGGCTGAAACCAGAGGATTCAGGTTCGAGGTCAGCCTCAGCTACCTAGTGAGGCATTCCACAACTTAGTGAGACCCTGTTTCAAAAATAAAGAATAAAAAATAGGGCTGGGGATCTGGGGATGCAGCTCACAGGTAGAATGCCACTGAGTTCAATCCCCAGTATTGCAAAAAAAAATAAAAATAAAAACATAAAAATTTCTGTGCTTGCTTTTGAGAGAGCTTGCTTTTGATAATGCTAAGGAGGATTGCCAAAACTTGATCAAGCCACAAAGGAAAGCTGGTAATATAATGAATTATATGAAGCTCTGAAAAATGTGGGCACCTTTAAGTATAGAGCCAAGTTAGCTGCCCTTGAAACCTTTACTGTTCTGAAACAAATGAGTGTCAAGTGTTTTAATTGTGGCAAGACAGAACAAATTTATAGCAAAAATATAGCTTCTTTTTACTGCTGAAACTAAGGCCTTTCCTTTTTTCCTTGAGCTCATAGATTTTTACTTGGGTGTGTGCACATGTATTTGTGTTCTTTTTTGTTTTTGTTTTATCTAACTAATGGCTTTCTAGATTTCTATCTTTGTGAGGATTTTTCCCTTTCTATCTTTATTCAGGGTTAATTCAAGGGTTAATTCTGTTTGATATTCTAGGAAAGAGGAGATTAACAGTGGTGAATGGGGTGTTTGCCTGCCATGGGGAAAGAAAGTGGCCAACTGAATAAATTTAATTCAGTGTCACCTATTGTAGCCTAGCTGAGCATTACCAACTGTGTAAGAAGAAAAAAAAATCTATGTAGTTTTTCCTTTTAATGTCTGTGTCTAAGACCTGGCTTTACTCTGAACAATATATATTATATATATAATGTATATTTATATATATATATATATATATATATATATATATATATATATATATATATACATATGTCTCTTGTTCACTACTTGTTGATGTTGTGTGTTATATTATAAATGTCTTTCTGTCTACATGGTACCAAAAAGTGGCATATTGAATAAGTGCTCATAAAATTTAAAGGAAACATAGGAGCAAATGCCTCCGAATCCATACGACTGAACTAAATCTTAACAACTGAATAAATTTAATGTATGCTAATGGGAGTAAAGCAAAAAGTTCTTAAAATTATTAACACATGCCTTTTTTTCTAGATAAATAATCTATTGATATTGTGTTTATGTAAGAAGTTCCAGGTACAATGTTTATTGCCTTTAAAGCTCTTTTTCTTTGTCAGAAGAAGGGTTTTAGGACACTAATGATGTTTATCTGGTATAGTAATTGTTAGGAACGATCTATAATTTAATTATTAAATTAGATAAATACAAAACGTAATTAATAACCTGGGTGTGGTGATGCATGCTTGTAATTCTAGTACTCAGGAGGCTGAGTCAGGAGGATTCCAGGTTCACAGACAGTCTCAGCTACTTAGTAAGGCCCACAGCAACTTAGTGAGACCCTGTTTCAAAGTAAAGAATAAAAAATAGAGCTGGGGGCATAGCTCAGAGGTAGAATGCACCTGGGTTCAATCCCGAGTTCCACACACAAAACAGTAATTGATTCTTTAAAATGCTCTTGCCACCTTCAAATCTACAATACAATTTCATTCAAACGTACAAATCCATAGCACTCTTAACACTCATCATTTGGCAGCATGAAAAAGATGGTGGCTTTAAGTACAATTTTAAAGGGAGGAGAAAACTTCTTTTAGATCTAGCCACTGATAGACACACTTTAAATTCAGGAGCAGATTTTCCATCATCATGAGAACTGAATAGTCCTTAAATTCTGAAAAATTGCAAGTTTTGCAAGAGCTAGTTAAAGAACTACTAATATCATATCGAACTATTTTTTTTTACCTTGGACTTTCCTCATGTTTGTAATGAAAAAAGACGTTGGGTAAATGGAGACTGCTTATTGACTTACAAAATGTTAATGCTACAATGATGTCTATGGGATCTTTGCAGCCTGGCATTCCCAGGGTCCTACTCATCCTAAACCTCTTTTAATTTTTCACTAGGATATGTGACCCTGCCTATTTGTATGGTTCATGATCAGAAATGCTTACCTCTGTAGTGGCAAGTATGGGCTTATGAACTAAACCATGACCTGATGGGACTATTTTCAACACAGTCTTTTAACTTTTTGTACAGAAATCCTTTCATCACTAAGAGAGAAGTGCTGATCCTATTTGTGAGGCAATATCTTACAGAAATTATCTGTATAAACCTATCTACTGGCCCACATGCCAAGGAAAACTGGGAAAAATAGTTACAACATGGACTACAACTTCATTGACTGGGGACCTCATGGTCAGTTTATAACCAATTGTTTAGAAGAAAACAGCACAGACGCAACTAACTGGTGTCAATATAATACTCCTGTGAGATGGCATTTGTATAACCATACCATTATACATCAAGAATCTTCTGGACTTATGGAATGGCATGATGGAGGTCTTGGTCCTCCATGACCATGTTTACAAGTCACCCAAACTAATATATTTGGACCTGAACAATGGCATATTTTGAAGCTTTCCGCCATGATGAAAAGTGTACAGACTTGGTTCAGAGGTTCAGAGACATTACTCAATCCACATCTAGTAATTATACCTTCCGTTGCAATCTCTTTTTCATACAAGTTTGTGTAAAAATGTCTTATGTTCTTGCTGTAGGTAAGTAGCATGTGAATGTAACTATATAGTGTGGGTTGTTGGAATTGATGACTGTATACTTGCTTAAACTGGTGAGTAGATTTTAGTGCATCTCAACACTCAATCATTTTGCTGAAATTTGTAATGGGAGTCTGACTCCCTGTAAATTTAACCTGACTGTGGTAAGAAGGACCCATAGCCTAATTGACGTCTAATGTTTTAAAATATTTATTGCATTAATCTAAATGATTCATATAATGGATCATTATTGCTATCATTGGTATAATTGCCATTGCACCACTTGCCGCTGTGGCTGGAGTGGCTTTGCAAACCTTTACGAACTCATGATTTTCTGCAGAACTGGCAAAAGGATTCCCACACTCTGTGAGTAAGGCAAACTCAGATCAATAAACAACTGGATTATAAAGTACAGGATCTACAACAAGCTGTTAAATGTTTGGGTAATCAATGAATTTATTTACAAAAACAGATTCCTATGAAATGTGATTAGAATACAACATCCTTTTGCATTACTCCTGCTAAATTTGATAAAGAAATCATACATGGAAGAGATTAAGTATCACTTACAATATCTTTGGGGAAACCTTAGCCTAGATATGACTCAGTTAAAAAAGGATGTTTTTATACTTTTGCTAAACAAATCCCTGGGATCTCAGGAGAAGCTTTGGCAGAAGGAATAATTGAAGACCTTCAGGGAATGGACCCTCACTCATGGTGGCAAAATGTGACTCACAATCTTATCTCTCATCTTGTTGTTATAACAATGTCTTTTGTGCCTTGTTTTAGGATTCTCCTGCATTTGCAAACAAATGATTAGGGATTGAGAAGTCCACACTGCTATGGCCATCACAGTGTTGCATTTAAAAACTAAAAATAGGGAGATGTAGGGACATGAACCATTGGAAACATCTTGTGAAGGAACACAATGAGTCTTGTGAGAAAACTCTGAGAAGAAAGACAAAGGTCTTTCCCTCAGTGTGTTCTGTATACAGATGCAACCTTGGTTGTGCTCTCCTGCCTCTTGCCAAATCAGGACATTCTGATTTTGTATAGCTCAAGAGGTATGAATTTTCTTTGTAACCAGATATATTTATTTTTCAAAGAGACCTTGACTTAACTTCTTCTTTGAATAATCAGTTGTGCTATGTGCTTTAGGGCTGTGTCGGAGACCATGATGTACGAAAGAGTTAAGACCTAAGGGTCTAAGGGCTGTTTAGAGTCCATGTCTGTCTGAAGTACATTCTATGCTGATGTCAAGTGTGCATAAAAGAACTATGTGCTAATCATGGACGTCAGGTGTGTGTATAAGTGCTGGCCACAAAGTTAGTAGGATTTCATAAGGTTAATAGGTTTTCTTAAGGGTTAATGAAAATAGTCAATTGAATGGTAAACTTGGGCAGAAGTATACAATATACTTTTAGATAATAGGTTAGGTAAAATATTAATGTATGGCTAAAGGGTTTTGGGAATAATGTGTTTTCTTAAAACAATAAGATTTTCTGTAAGAGGATGTTTTAGATATTTACATGTGATGTTTTTCTGTGGTATGAATCAAAATTGCCTGATGTTTTTCTTAGATGATCTTCCTTGTATGGTTGTATAAAAACACCCTGAAAAATAAACTCGGTGCTTCAGTATTCACTGATAGCCCTCTCGAGAACATGGAGTTTTGACTCTTTAATCAATCCTCACTTTCTCTTCTCAGGACCGTCCGATTTTGCCAGCAGGTTCTGGCAGGGCTGTCACATAGTTTGTCACCAAAAATAACCTCCTTGGTTCTGCTAGCTATAAAGCTCACAGATTTTCAGAATAAAATTGGCAATGGCATAAGGCTGTTGTCTGCTTCATTTCTTTGGCTTTGCAGTTCCAGGTCCAACACCAACCTAGAGAGCGGTGATAGAAGTGACTCCAGACAAAGGAGGAGAAACCTTAGTTGAGTGAATAAGGAGACCTAACTGAAGGAGATGGTAAAAGGGAAGATGCAGATACCTCAATGGCTATGACATACAAACATAAATTTATCAAAGCCACTCACTGTGCTGATCCCAGGAAGGAAGGGAGGGGTGGGGAATAGGGAAGGAACTAGAGGAAGGCTTAATGAGTACTGTGTGTATGCATGCCTATATCACCCTCAAATTCATCAAGATGTAGGATTACAATGCACCAATATAAAAAGAAAAGTGAGGATGACAAAAATTAGGTGACCTCTAGGATACTATGAAGCCTAGATCTTGCCATATCTAATCAGAGAAGAAATGGAAGTTCTGCTAAAGAGTGCCAGCAAGTTTAACTGTGATTGTTGTTATTTCAGAGTGACCAAGAAATAAATCACATGACTCTTTTTTGTACAGGGCTACTTGCTGTCATCATGGCTTTTATCAAGAGTGACCAGACATTTATGGGTTGGACTATTTTGCATATTAATAAACTCATCACTCTTTTGATAGAATATGGTTAAAAATCCATTATTGCATTTATGTTTCCAATATGACATTACTAATGCTGTAGGTATAGAGTCCTGGCTACAGAGGGAGGTCTCAACAGACTGGGTTTTGCCATTATTCCTAAAAAACCAAATGGAAAAAAAATAGTGGTGAAGTAGGAAAGGAATTAACTTAGTAAAGTCATACTGGGAAGAAACAAGGAGTCCAGGATTATAGACCCTGTGTTTTGGGTACTGACAAGAGCCTTGCCATTATATAGGAAAGGAACAAAGGCAAGGTCAGGGGTATGCACAGTGGGTGGTCTTGTTCAGGCATTGGTCTAGGGGATATTATCTTAGAACCTGTCATGCAGAGCCTTGTCAGCTATAAGAATGCTGCTGCTGCTACTACTGCTTGGGAAGTTTGATCCTTGTCACAAGATGTTTGTAGGTCAAATATGTTATTCCTAGATTTCAAGTTACCTTGAAATCTAGGAATAACTTGTCTTTTCAAACAAAGACAAGCAAGAAAGGCAAGATGTAGGTAATTATGTCAACAATCAGCCTTACTTCATGTTTAAGGCAATGATTGGAGACTTCTAGGTACTGCTCTGGTGTTCTGGAACACGACAGTTTAAACTGGCAGTTGATAACCTGTTTATTATGATGTCCCCACAAATCTTGAAAATATTTTAGTTATTCTCCTTTTAGTGTCTTCACACTTGAAGGGGGAGGGTATGACCCATTTTAGATGAATACTATTTAAATGATTAACACCCCTGCAAAAGAGCTGAGCAGGAATCTGACCCAAAATTTAAGCTAGCAAAATGAGAAAGATGCAAAATGAAGGCAGACGTGCCAAGCTTTTATCCAGATTTAGTTAACTACTGTACATCTGCAGCACAATGATGTGTCTGTTCTTAGAAAAATAAGCCTTAGCTAGCCAGGCATGGTAGTGCACGCTTGTAATTCCAGAATTTGGGAGACTGAGACTGGAGGATCTGGGTTCGTGGCCAGCCTCAGCTACTTAGTGAGGACCTCCAAAACTTAGTGAGACCCTGTTTCAAAATGGAATAAAAAATAGGGCTGGGAGTGTAGCTTGGAGGTAGAATGCCCCTGGGTTCAATCCCCAGTACTGCCAAATAATAATAATAACAAGAAAGAAAGAAAGAAAGAAAGAAAGAAAGAAAGAAAGAAAGAAAGAAAGAAAGAAAGAAAGAAAAATAGGCCTTGGCTGAGTGCAGTGGTGCACACCTGTAATTCCAGTACATGAGAGGCTCAGACAAGAGGATAGCAGGTTCAAGGACAGCCTGCTGTAATGTAAGGAGATCTTGTTTAAAATTTTTAAAAAGGGGCTGGGAGAGTAGCTCAGAGTTTGAGTAGCTCAGAGTTTGAGTATCCCTGGGTTCAATCCTTAATATCTCACAAACACAAAAACAAATACATACACATGCACACACACACACACACACACACACACACACACACACTCTAAGTCACTCTTACAAAAGCATTATTACCTAATTTTGTATCACTATACAATATTCAAAATTCATTAAACTATTTTTAATTTGAGAACTATGGACTTTTTTTTTTTTTTTTTTTTGCGGTACTGGGGATTGAACTCAGGGGCATTCTACCTCCAAGCTAAACCCCCAGCCCTATTTTTTATTCTTTATTTTGAAACCGAGTCTCACTAAGTTGCGGAGTGCCTCACTAGGTAGCTGAGGCTGGCCTCGAACCCGGATCCTCCAGTCTCAGCCTCCTGAATGCTGGGATTACAAGCGTGCGCCACCACGCCCGGCTGAGAACTATGGACTTTAGACAATTAATGAAACTAATATTCAAGAGGAAAGTTTTCATATATAGTTACAGATTTCAGAGAAACTCTAGAACTCAAGAGATGTTTAACAAGCTGAGCATGATGGCGCATGCTTGTAATCCCAGTACTTGGGAGGCTGAGACAGGAGAATTGCAGGTTCCTGGCCAGCCTCAGCTACTTAATGAGGCCCTCCATAACTTAGGGAGACCCTGTTTCAAAACAAAGAACAAAAAATAGGGCTGGGAATGTAGCTCAGAGGTACAATGCCCCTGAGTTCCATCCGTACTAGTGCAAAAAACAAAACAAAACAAAAAAGTTAAACAGGAGATTCTATAATGCAATATATGACTTTGTAGATGGTGCTACATTTAGCAATCAACTTAATGAGTCCTTTTTTCTCATCTAACATTTACATTTGCCCCATGTCTCTAAGAATAGGATTGTATAAAAGTAAATTTTATTGTATAAAAAGAATATTTTATTATTAATCTTTCTTTAGGGAGTTTCTGTGATTTTTTATTAAAAACATAAATAGTACTTGATATTCTGCAATTACTTTAAATATTTGATTATTTTATGGTGAAATTACAACAATTCTGGCTGATAAATCTTATTATTCATAGTTGAGAAAGCTGAAGCTCAGAGAAGTTAGGTAAATCATCTAACATCTTACATATGGTGGAAGAATCTGTATTCAAATTCTTATGCTGTAATCATTTGTGTAGTTGAAAAGTTGTCTCCATACCAAAATACAACTAATTTTGGAGCAAACTGATTCTTCAAAATTTTATACATATAAGGCAGATCTTCAGTGAGGTACACTTAGTTTTATGAGAGCCATATTAAGTCTTCCACTTTTCCATCCCTCTGTCCCTGCCTTGGAAATTCTTGTAATCAATATTTTTTATTGGTTTTGCATCCTCCAGCATATAATATAGTTGAGATCATAAACTATGTATTAAATGGACTCATTTTACTAAGAAATGTACATTTAAGCTTTATTCCTGTATTTTATGCTTTATTTATCATAATCACTGAATAATATTCCACTGTATGTATATAAATTTTTTTCATCCATTAACCTAACAAAGGACATCTTGGTAGCTTCTAAATTTGGGTAATACATAATTTATATATAGGTATTTGAGCAGACATAAATATTATATTCCTTGAAGCATTGAGTCAAATAATCCCCTTGATCCATTTCCTCATTAGCCCTTACTTATTATTATTATTATTATTATTATTATTATTATTATTATTCGTACAATGTAAGCTGACATCTTTGTTAGGTACAAATTGAAAATGACATATGTGCTCACATTTCTCATTTGACCCCTTCCCCCAATTACCACCCCAATCCCTCGCCCTCCCTCTCTCTCAGGTTCAATTTAGTGAGTAACCTTGATGTACATTAGGGTGTCCCCGCCCCCCCCCCGTCAATCCCTTTCGGTTAAATCAACTTCATTGTTTATTGAGGGTCTCTCCTTTTCCATCTGAAGACCCTCTTATGCCCCATCTTCTCCCTAGCATCCGCATATTAGGGAGAACATATGCTTCCTTACTCTTTGTGACTGGCTAATCTCACTTAACATAATGTTTTCCTGTTCCATCCATTTCCCTGCAAATAACATGATTTCATTTTTCTTTACGGCTGAGTAAAATTCCATTGTGTACATATCCCACAGTTTTGTAATCCATTCATCTGTTGATAGACATCTTGGCTGCTTCCATAGTTTGGCTATTGTGAATTGTGCAGCTATAAACATAGATACATATGTGTTGGTCTGATAGTTTGGTTTCTGTTCTTTTGGGTAGATATCCAGAACTGGTATTGCTGGATCATATGGTATGCTCATTCCCATTTGTCTGAGGATCCTCCATACTGTTTTCCAAAGTGGTTGCACTAGTTTGCAGTCCCACCAACAATGTATTAGAGTTCCCACTTCTCCACATCCTCGCCAGCAGTTGTTGTTGCTCATGTTTTTGATGATTGCCATTCTGATTAGGGTTAGGTGAAATCTCAAGGTGGTTTTGATTTGCATCTTTCTTATTGCTAATGATGTTGAACATTTCCTCATACATTTATTGGCCATTTGTATTTCTTCTTCTGTGAAGTGTCTATTTAGATCCTTTGCCCATTTTTAATTGGGTTATTTGTTTTCTAGGTTGTGATATTCTTGAGTTCTTTGTATATCCTAGATATTAGACCTCTATCTGTAGAGTAACTGGCAAAAATCTTCTCCCACTCTGTAGGCTCTCTGTTGAGGATCTTGACCATTTCCTTTGCTTCACAGAAGCTCCTCAGTTTAACGCAATCCCATGTATTGATCTTCTTTTCAGTTGCTTGTGATTTTGAGGTCTTGTTGAGAGAGTTTTGACCTGTGCCTGTGTGTTGAATTCTTGGGCCTATGCCCTCTTCAAGAAGCTAGAAGGTCTCTAGCCTTACTTCCAGGTCTTTGATCCACGTTGAATTGACTCTTGTGCAGGGTGAGAAAGTGGGGTTTATTTCCATCTTTCTGTGTATGCTTAACCAGTTTTGCCAACACCATTTGTTAAAGAGGCTATCTTTTTTCCAGTGTATGTTTTTGGCTCCTTTGTCAAAAATCAGTTGACTGTAAACCTGTGGGTCTGTTTCTGAGTCTTCTATTCTGATCCATTGGTCTATGTGTCTGTTTTTGTGCCAGTACCATGCTGTTTTTATTACTGTGGCTTTGTACTACAGTTTGAAGTCAGGTATTTTGATACCTCCTGCATGGTTCTTGTTGCTAAGAACTACTTTGTATATCCTGGGCTTTTTGTTTTTCCAGATGAATTTTTTTTTTTTGCGGTACTGGGGATTGAACTCAGGGGCATTCTACCTCTGAGATATACCCCCAGCCCTATTTTTTATTCTTTATTTTGAAACTGAGTCTCACTAAGTTGCGGAGTGCCTACTAGGTAGCTGAGGCTGGCCGCGAACCCGGATCCTCTGGTCTCAGCCTCCCGAATGCTGGGATTACAAGCGTGCGCCACCACGCCCGGCTTCCAGATGAATTTAAAGACTGATTTTTCTATGTCTGTGAGGAGTGACCTTGGTAATTTCATGGGTATTGCATTGAATCTGTAAATCACTTTTGGGAGGATGGCCATTTTGATGATATTTATTCTGCCTATCCAAGAACATTGTATGTCCTTCCTTCTTCTAAGGTCTTCATCGATTTCTTTCTTCAACTTTTTATAGTTTTCCTTATAGAGGTCTTTTACCTCTTTGGTTAGGTTTGTCCCTAAGTATTTTATTTTTCGGGGAGCTATCGTGAGAGGAATTGTTTTCTGGATTTCTTTTTCAGTGGATTTATGGTTGGCATACAGAAAAGCTTCTGATTTTTTAGGAATGATTTTTGTATCTGGACACATTGCTGAATTTGTTGATCAGTTCTATAAGTTTTTTGGTTGAGTTTGTTGGGTCTTCTAGGTATAATATCATGTCATCTGCAAAAAGGAATTGTTTTAGTTCTTTCTTACCTATTTTTACCCCATTGATTTCCTTCTTTTGCCTTATTGCTCTGGCTAGAGTCTCAAGTACTATATTGAACAGAAGAGGTGATAATGGACATCATTGTCTTATTCTTGTTTTTAGTGGCAACTCTTGTAGTTTCTCTCTGTTTAATATGATGTTGGGTGTGGGCCTACTGTATTTGCCTTTATGATGTTGAGGTACGTTCCTTCTATTTCAATTCTCTGAAGTGCTTTTAGCATGAATGGGTATTGGATCTTCTCAAATGCTTTTTCAGCATCAATTGAGATGATCATGTGGTTTTTGTCTTTAAGTTTGTTTATGTGGTGAATTACATGGATTGTTTTTTGTATGTTGAACCAGCCTTGCATCCCTGGGATGAACCCAACTTGGTCATGGTGTATAATTTTCATGATGTGGTTTTGAATGCACATTGCTAGTATCTTGTTTAGCAGCTTTGCATCTAAGTTCATCAATGATATAGGCCGATAGTTTTCTTTTCTTGAGCTGTCTTTATTTGGCTTTGGTATTAAAGTGATGTTGGCTTCATAGAATGTGTTTGGGAGGATCCCATTTCTTTCTATTTCACGAAATAGTTTGAGGAGTATTGAGATTAGCTCTTCTATAAATGTTTTATAAAATTCACTTGGAAAAGCATCTGGCCCTGGGCTTTTGTTTGATGGTAGACTCTTTATTGCTGTTTCTATCTCTTTGGTTGTTATTGGTTGGTTTACGTTTTCTCTATCTTCTTGACTCAATTTAGGAAGGTTATATGTGTCTAGAAATGTGTCGATTTCTTTTAGATTTTCCATTTTGTTGGAGTATAGTTTTTCAAAATAGTTTCTGACTATCCTCTGTATTTCCATACTGTTGGTGGTAATATCACCTTTTTCATCTCTTATTTTGATTATTTGGGTTGAATCTCTCTTTCTTTTGGTTAGGTTGGCCAATGGATTATGGATCTTGTTTACTTTTTCAAGAAATCAGCTTTTGGTTTTATTGATTTTCTGTATTTTTTTATTCTCTATTTCATTAATTTCTGCTCTAATTTTCATGATTTCCTGTCTTCTACTGGCTTTGGGGTTAGACTGTTCTTGTTTTTCAAGTGCTTTGAGCTGTGTCATTAGGTTATTTATTTGGTGATTTTCTGTTCTTCTTATGTGAGCACTCAGTGCTATAAATTTGCCTCTTAGTACTGCATTTAGGGTATCCCAGAGGTTTTGATATGTTGTATCTCTGTTTTCGTTGGTTTCTAGGAATTTTTTAATTTCTCCCTTTACTTCTTTTGTGACCCAATCTTCATTCAGCAATGTGGTGTTCAGTTTCCATGTGTTTCCACAGTTACTTTGGATCTTCTTGGAGTTTGTTTCTAGTTTCACTCCTTTGTGGTTGAAGATGAATTATGTTGTATTTTTTGAATTTGCCAATGCTCGCTTTGTGGCCCAGAATGTCGTTTATTTTGGAGAAGGTTCCATGTGCAGCTGAAAGAAATGTGAATTCAGCTGTAGTTGGGTAAAAGAGTCTATATGTGTCTAATAGGTCCATTTGGTTTATGGTATTCTTTAGGTCTGGGCATCTCTGCTGATATTTTGTTTAAAAGAATGGTCTAGAGATGTATGAGGAGTATTGAAGTCTCCTAGTATTAGTGTATTGGAACCTATGTGTGTCTTTGTTTCATACAGAGTTTGTTTTATGAAGGTGGCTGCACCTGCATTTGGGGCATAGATGTTGATAATTGTTATTTCTTCTTGCAGGGTTGTTCCTTTTACTAGTAAAAAAATGACCTGCTTTGTCTCTTCTGATAAGCTTAGGCTTGAAGTCTAATTTATCTGATATCATGGTTGCTACTCCTGCTTGTCTTCGGGTTCCATTGGCATGGATTGCCTTACTCCATCCATTCACCTTTAGCTTGTAGGAATCTTTGCTTGTAAGCTGTGTTTCTTGTAGGCAGCATATAGATGGATTCTCAGTTTTGATCCATTTTCCCACCCTGTGCCTTTTTATTGGAGAGTTGAGACCATTTATAATCAGTGTGATTATTGAGAGATGATTTTTAATTCCTAACATTTTGAGTTTTGACTTCTGTTTTCAGTGGAGTTCATTCTTCTTTTCTTAGTTGTTTGCTTCCTGGAAATTATTGTTTCTCTGGTTTTGACGTTTACTGGTTAGTTCTTCTTTGTAGTTAATCTCTTTAAGTAGTTTCTCTAGTGCTGGTTTGGTAGACATAAATTCTTTCAGTTTCTGTTTGTCATGGAAGGTTTTTATATCCCCGTCAATTTTGAGAGAGAGTTTTGCTGGGTATGAGAATCTTGGCTGCAAGTTATTTTCTTTCAGAGTTTGGAATATGTTACTCCAGCCTCTCCTGGCTTATATGACTTGATTTGGGAAGTGTGGAGTGATTCTAATTGGCTTGCCTCTAAATTTCACTTGGCCTTTTACTTTTGCTGCCTTTAAAATTCTTTCCTTAGCTTCTACATTGGTCAGCTTGATTATTATGTGGCATGGTGAGCCTCTTCTTTGGTCTTGTCTTGAGGGAGTTCTGTATGTTTCCTGTACCTGTGTGTCGACTTCTCTTTCTATGTTTGGAAAATTCTCTGATATTACTTCTTGAAAGAGATTGTTTATTCCATAAGTTTCAACTTCTAATCCCTCTTCTATGCCTATTATTCTTAGGTTAGCTCTTTTAAAATTGGCCCAGATCTCTTCGATGTCGAATTCATACTGACGTATTTTTTTTTCTAAATTCTGTACTATAGATTCGTTTTTGGAATGATCATCTTCTAAGAGTGATATTCTATTTTCCATGTGATCTAATCTGCTGTTTATAGTTTCTATTGATGCCTTCATTTCGGTTATTTCATCTTTCACTTTCCTTTGGTTCCTTTTCAGGTCATCGAATTCTTTGTTTATTTGTTCCTTTATTTCTTCTTTTATTTCTTTAAAGCTCTGCCTACATTCTTTCTGAAAATCCTGTATTGTTTCTAGTATTAAAGATCTGAATTGTTCTTCTGGTAATTTCTGCCATTCTGAGTTGGTGAGATCTGTAATTGAGGGGTTGTGGTAGCTCATTGTTTCTTTGTTATTTTTCCTATCCATGGTTCCCCTGTTCTTGGATTTATATCTTTGCTGCTCTTGCAAGTTTTCTTGTCCAATCTCTGCAGCGGGGGGTAGGGGTATATCTCCCTGTTGCTGGTATTTCTGTTGTTGTTTGTTCCTCTTCTGGTCATGACTCCCACGGCTCACGGATCCCACTGCCGGCTGGCTTCATGTGGCACCCACTTCCTTGTTTCCTAGAGTCTGTGCAGTCCGCTCCTCCTTTTTCTGTCAAGAAGTTGCATTTGCTGCCATCCTGGTTCAATCTATGTTGTGCAGTCATTTGCCCAGTCCCTGGAGTGGTGCCCTGGAAATGTCCCACTGGAGCTTATGCTGATTGTCCCACGGTCTGGTCTCTGGCTGGTGGGGGTTCCCTGCCTGAGTGGATGTGGCATACCACACCTGTTTGCTGGATCCGCCGAGGTGCCTGTAGTTCTCAGTTCCAGGTCCTGGTTCCACTGAGTCCGCAGCCCGTGCGGGGCCCGCGGACCGCTCGGGTCCCCTTGGAGCCCATGCGAAGCTCATGGTTCACAGGGCGCCTCTGGTTGTTGGTCTCCTGTATTCTCCGAAGGCTCTCTAAGTCCTCTTCTGTTGTGGTTCAGCTTTCGCCCCTTTTTGTTGTTTTTTCCTTCTGTTAAGAGGCTGGTTTTTTTGGCAAATTTGATTTGAAATCACAGCGTCTGGGTAAAGGCATTTCACTCAGGCGCCATCTTGAGTCCGTCTCTAGCCCTTTTTTACATTTTCTGAATGTTGTCCAATTAACTAATGACATATTATCTTCTCCTATACATATTTGTCATCTATATATCATTTCTGGTAAAATGTATATTCAGTTGTTTCACATATTTAAATAGGTTGTATAATTTGTTATGGTTGAATTTTTTATTTATTTTTTTATTTTTTTGTGGTACTGGGGATTGAACTCAGGGGCATTCTACCTTCGAGCTATACCCCCAACCCTATTTTTTATTCTTTATTTTGAAACCAGGTCTCACTAAGTTATGGAGTGCCTCACTAGGTAGCTGAAGCTGGCCGCGAACCCGGATCCTCTGCTCTCAGCCTCCCAAATACTGGAATTACAAGCATGCGCCACCACGCCCGGCTTGAATTTTTTTTTTAAATGGGCTAAAATCTTTTTTTTGTTTCATCTTTCCCTTATTTGGTGCATTGTAATCACACATCATTGTTAGGTACAGCTAGTATAGGTAAAGGCATACCTGCACACATTTCTCATTTAACCTTCCCCAATTCCTGCCCCACTCCCTCCTCCTGCCTCCTCCTCAAGGTCAGTTTAGTGATTGACTTTGTTGTGTTCATGAAAGTAGATAGGTTCATTAGGGTGTCTCCCCTCCCCCCATCACCTTACTTTAAGTCAAATTCTTTGTTCACCTAAGGATTCTCCTTCTTCATCTTATGTTCCATTTTCTCCCTAGCTTCCACATATTAGGGAGAGCATTCAATTTTTAACTTTTTGTGACTGACTAATCTCATTTAGCATAGTGTTTTCCAGTTCCATCCATTTCCTTGCAAATAACATGATTTTGTTCTTCTTTATGGCCCAGTAAAATTCCATTGTGTACATATCCCATAGTTTTGTAATCCATTCATCTGTGGATGGAAATCTGGGCTGGTTCCATAGTTTGGCAATTGTAAACTGTGCAACTATAAACATAGATACACATTCATTGGTCTGATAGTTTGATTTCCTTTCTTTTGGGTAGATTCCCAGAAGAGGTATTGGTGGATCATATGGTACGATCATTCCCATTCCTCTGAGGATCCTCCATACTGTTTTCCAAAGTGGTTGCACTAACTTGCAATCCCACCTACAATATACTAAGGTTCCCACTTCTCCACACCCTCGCCAGCATTTGTTGTTGTTTGTGTTCTTGATGATTGCCGTTCTGATTGGAGTTAGGTGAAATCTCAAGGTAATTTTGATTTGCGTCTCTCTGATTGCTAATGATGTTGAACATTTCCTCATACATTTATTGGCCATTTGTATTTCTTCTTTTATGAAGTCTATTTAAATCCTTTTCCCATTTTTTGATTGGGTTATTTGTTTTCTTAACTGTGAGTTTTTTGAGTTCTCTATATCCTAGATATTAGTCCTCTATCAGAAGAGTAGCTGGGAAAATTTTTCTCCCACCCTGTGTACTCTCTGTTGAGGTTCTTGATAGTTTCCTTTGCTGCACAGAAGCTCTTGAGTTTAATGCAATTCCATGTATTGATCTTCCTTTGAGTTGCTTGTACTTTTGAGGTCTTGTTGAGAGAGTTTTGACCTGTGCCTATGTGTTGAAGTGTTGGGCCTATGCCCTCTTCAAGTAGCTGCAAGGTCTCTGGCCTGACTTCCAGGTCTTTGATCCACCTTGAGTTGACTCTTGTGCAGGGTGAGAAAGTGGGATTTATTTCCATTTTCCTGCATGTGGTTAACCGGTTTTGCCAACACCATTTGTTAAAGAGGCTGTCTTTTTTCCAGTGTATGTTTTTGGCTCTTTTGTCAAAAATCAGTTGACTGTAAGCACGTGGGTCTGTTTCTGAATCTTCTATTCTGCTCCATTGGTCTGTGTGTCTGTTTTTGTGCCAATGCAATGCTGTTTTTATTACTGTGGCTTTGTAGTAGACTTTGAAGTCAGGTATTGCGATACCTTCTGCATGGTTCTACTAAGAACTACTTTGGCTATCCTGGGCAATTTGTTGTTCCAAATTAATTTAAGGACTAATTTTTTTCTATGTCTGTGAGGAGTGACCTTGGTAATTTCATGGGTTTTGCATTGAATCTGTAGATCACTTTTGGGAGGATGGCCATTTTGATGATATTTATTCTGCCTATCCAAGAGCATGGTAGATTTTTCCATCTTCTAAGGTCTTCATCGATTTCTTTTTTCAGCTCTTTGTAATTTTCCTTATAGAGGTCTTTTACCTCTTTGGTTAGGTTTATCACTAAGTATTTTATTTTGGGGGGTGCTATTGTGAGTGGAATTGTTTTCTGGATTTCTTTTTCAGTGGTTTTATGGTTGGTGTAGAGGAAAGCTTTTGATTTTTTAAGATTGATTTTGTATCCAGACACTTTGCTGAATTTGTTGATCAGCTATAAGTTTTTTGATTGACTTTGTTGGGTCTTCTAGGTATAATATCATGTCATCTGCAAAGAGGGATAGTTTTAGTTCTTTTTTCCCTATTTTTACCCCTTTGATTTCCTTCTCTTGCCTTATTGCTCTGGCTAGAGTCTCAAGTACTATGTTGAACAGAAGAGATGATAATGGACATCCTTGTCTTATTCCTGCTTTTAGTAAGAACTCTTGCAGTTTTTCTCCATTCAATACGATACAGGCTGTAGGCCTATTATATATTGCCTCTATGATTTTGAGATATGTTCCTTCTATTCTGATTTTCTGCAGTGCTTTTAGCATGAATGTGTGTTGGAACTTGTCAAATGCTTTGTCAGCATCAATTGAGATGATCATGTGGTTTTTTGTCTTTGAGTTTGTTTATGTGGTGTATTACATAGATTGTTATTCGTATGTTGAACCAGCCTTGCATCCCTGGGATGAACCCGACTTGGTCATGGTGTATAATTTTCTTGATGTGGTTTTGAATGCGCATTGCTAGTATCTTGTTTAGCAGTTTTGCATCTAGGTTCATCAGTGATATAGGCCTATAGTTTTCTTTTCTTGAGCTGTCTTTATTTGGCTTTGGTATTAATGTGATGTTGGCTTCATAGAAAGTGTTTGGGAAGGTCCTGTTTCTTTCTATTTCACGGAATAGTTTGAGGAGTATTAGGATTAGTTCTTCCATAAATGTTTTATAAAATTCACTTGGAAAACCATCTGGCCCTGGGCTTTTGCTTGATGGTAAACTTTTTATTGTTGTTTCTATTTCTTTGATTTTTATTGGTTGATTAAATTTTCTATATCTTCTTGACTCAATTTAGGAGGGTTGTATGTATAAAAATTGTCAATTTCTTCTAGATTTTCCATTTTGTTAGTGTATAGTTTTTAAAAATAGTTTCTGATGATCCTCTGTATTTCCACACTGTTGGTGGTAATATCACCTTTTTCACCTCTTATTTTGGTAATTTGGGTGGATTCTCTCTTTCTTTTGGTTAGGTTGGCCAATGGTTTATCTATCTTGTTTATTTTTTTCAAGACACCAGCTTTTGGTTTTGTTGATTTTCTATATTTTTTATTCTCTATTTCATTAATTTCTGCTCTTATTTTCATTATTTCCTGTCTTCTACTGGCTTTGGGGTTGAACTGTTCTTGTTTTTCAAGGGCTTTGAGCTGTGTCATTAGGTTATTTATTTTATGAGTTTCCATTCTTCCTATATGGGCACTCGGTGCTGTAAATTTTCCTCTTAGTACTGCCTTTAGGGTGTCCCAGAGGTTTTCATTTGTTGTGTCTCTGTTTTCATTGGTTTCTAGGAATTTTTAAATTTTCCCCCTTACTTCTTCTATGACCCATCCTCGTTCAGCAGTGTGGTGTCCAGTCTCCATGTTTTTACATGGTTACTCTGGGTCTTCTTAGAGTTGATTTCTAGTTTCACTCCATTGTGGTCTGAAAAGATGCAGGAAATTATGTTACATTTTTTGAATTTGCCAGTGCTCTCTTTGTGGCCCAGAATGTGGTCTATTTTGGAGAAGGTTCCATTCGCTGCTGAGAAAAATGTGAATTCAGCTGTAGTTGGGTGAAATATTCTGTATGTGTCTAACAGGTCCATTTTGTTTATGGTGTTATTTAGGTCTGAAGCATCTTTACTGACTTTTTTTTTGAAGATCAGTCTAGTGATGTGAGAGGAGTATTGAAGTCTCCTAGTATTAGTGTATTGGGATTTATGTCTGATTTTATATCAAGCAGAGTTTGTTTTATGAAAGTGGCTGCACCTATGTTTGGGCCATAGATATTGATAATTGTTTTTTCCTCTTGATGTATTCTTCCTTTTACTAGTAAAAAGTGACCTTCTTTGTCTCTTTTGATGAGCTTAGGCTTGAAATCTAATTTTTCCGATATCATAGATGCTACTCCTGCTTGTCTTCGAGTTCGCTTGGCATGGATTACTTACTCCAGCCCTTCACCTTTAGTTTGTGGGAATATTTGTTTGTGAGGTGTGTTTCTTGTAGGCAGCGTATAGATGGATTCTGGGTTTTGATCCATTTTGCCACCTTGTGTCTTTTTATTGGGGAGTTGAGACCATTTATATTCAGTGTGAGTATTGAGAGATGCTTTTTAATTCCTAACATTTTGGGTTTTGACTTCTGTTTGCAGTAGTGTTTGTTCTTCTTTGCTTAGTTGTTTGCTTCCTGGAAATTATTGTTTCTCTGGTTCTGACGTTTACTTGTTAGTTCTTTGTAGTTAATCTCTTTGAGTATTTTCTCTAGTGCTGATTTGGAAGCATAAATGCTTTCAGTTTGTTTGTCATGGAAGGTTTTTATATCCTCGTCTATTTTGAGAGAGAGTTTTGCTGTGTAGGAGAATCTTGGCTGCAAGCTATTTTCTTTCAAAGTTTGGAATATATTACTCTAGCCCCTCCTGGCTTTCATGACTTGGTTTGGGAGGTCTGGAGTGATTCTAATTGGTTTGCCTCTAAATGTCACTTGGCCTTTTACTTTTTTTGCCTTTAGAATTTGTTCCATAGCTTCTACATTAGTCATCTTGATTATTATGTGGCATGGTGAACCTCTTCTTTGATCATCTCTGAAGGGGGTTCTATATATTTCCTGCACCTGTGTGTCGACTTCTCTTTCTATGTTTGGAAAAATCTCTGATACTACTTCTTTGAAAAGGTTCTTTATTCCATTTGTTTCAACTTCTAATCCCTCTTCTATGCCTATTATTCTTAGGTTAGCTCTTTTAAAATTGGCCCAGATCTCATTGATGTCGGATTCATACTGTCAAATTTTTTTTCTAGATTATGTATAATGGATTCATGGAATGGTTATCTTCTAGGAGTGATATTCTGTTTCCTATGTGGTCTAATCTATTGTTTATAGTTTGTATTGATGCCTTCACTTCTATTATTACATCTCTCACTTCCCTCAAGGCTTCTCTATAATTCCTGCTCAGGATGTCAGATTCTTTGTTTATTTGTTCCTTTATTTCTTTCCAGGTCTCTCTGCATTGTCTCTGGAAGTTTTGTATTGTTTCTATTATTAAAGATCTGAATTGTCCTTCTGGTAAGCTCTGTCATTCAGTGTCATTGAGTTCTGTTATTGTGGGGTTGTGTTGACTCATTGTTTCTTTGGTATTTCTCCTTCTCATGGTTTCCCTGTTCCTAAGTTTATAGCTTTGCTGTTCTTGCATGTTTTCTCTGAATTTATAGGTTTCTTATTTTTATTTTATCTCTGTGAATGGTATCTTGTACTGAGTTGCTATTACTCTAGTACCTCGTCTGCCTGCTCTATTGGTGTCTTTGGTGGGTTTCAGGTTTTGACTTCTAGGGTCTAGCAAAAGCTAACAAAGCAACCTATCCTCCAAACAAACATACATAAATCAAAGCAATGCAAAGTGAAAACAGAGTAAAAATGAAACAAAACAAAACCCCCAGAAAACAAAGAAACATCAGCAAGAAGCAAAATAAACATCTCTGCAAGTTTGTAAGAACAGACCTGATTTGGCCTCTGCAGATCTTTTGGGTAGATACCTGCTGCTGTGGGTGGCAGACAAAATGGCGACTGTTACTGCTGTGCATGCACCAGCTCCCTTGTTCTCCCTGGTCTGCTGTCTAGACTCCAACTGCCTCTGTTGCTTTACTCACTTTTATGCTGCTTTGCTTCTCTTTCCTCCATCAAGAAGCTGCTCCTGTGGCAGTTTTGATTCAAGCTCTGCAGTGCATTTATCTGCTTTGGCTCTGTAGGGAGAGATGACCTGGGATGGCCCCACGCAGGCTTAAGCTGGTCGTACCACCCATTTCAGTCTCTGTCGAAGGTGCCTTGATACGCTGCCTGGCTAGGATGAGGAGTTCAGGAGTCACTCACTCCACCTCTGGTCAGTGGTGATGCAGAGGGTTGTTATATATTTCTTTGTTAGTAGACCCCACGCTGGGGGCTGGCTCAGTGGCGGCAGCCACTCAGTGGCATGGCACCAAGGCCACACAGATGGGCTTCTTTGCTCTCCCTGGTCGGCTTCCGGATTCTAATTAGCTGTATTTCAGTTTTTGTAGTGTTTTTCACCTTTTTGTTGCTTTTTTCTTCTGTCAAAAGCTGCTTCTATGGCTGATTTGAATCAAGCTCACAGCACCTCTTGAGGCGTGTCTGACTCCATCGCCATCTTCCCAGAAGTCATGGTTGAATTTTTAATGTGTTTTTATTAATGCATTATAGCCTCACATCATAATGTAAATCATGTTGACAATGGCATACATGCACTTAGTGCCCCCTTGCCTCCCCATCTATCTCCTTCCCAATACAGACTACTGAAATTGACATTGGTATTTTCATATATATATATATATATATATATATATATATATATATATATGCATAGTCCAAGGTAGTATTTCCATTAGTGAACTCCAGTCTTCCTCTTCCCCTTCCCTTAAGCCGCTTCCCTGGCTCTAATGAAGTTTCTCCTCCATTATCTGGAGTCTCTCAGTATCCCAGTTACTCCCTAGCTTGCACATATTAGAGAAAACATATACCCCTTCACTTTCTGTGACTGGCTAATCTCAATTTGCATAAAGTTCTATTCTGTTTCCAAATGGGTTGAAACTAGAGAACTACAGTAATATATGCATACCTATGTTCATAGAAGCACAATTCACAATAGCCAAATTAAGGAACCAATGCAGGTGTCCATAAACAGATAAATGGATTAGAGAATTATGGGAAATACACACAACAGAATTCTACTCAGCAATAAAGAAGAATAAAATAATGTCATTTGCAAGAAAATGGAAGGACCTGGAGAACATTATGGTTAAGTTTAGGAATATATTTTAAATTTTGGATATCAGTACTTTTTTAGATATGTATTTTCAAATGTTTAATCAGTACTTGGCTATTTTTTTATTATTTTAACTGAATCTTATGTAAAGAAATTTTTCAAAAAAAATGAAGTCTCACTCATCAGTTTTTTCTTTCATTGACCTTTGGTGTATTTCTAAAAAGTCATCTTTAAACCAAGGTTACCAGATTTTAATCAAGTTGCTTACTTTCTTATAGATGAGTTTTAAGAATTTGTTGTATAATTTGGACAAACATCTTTTATCAGTTATTTCTTTTGCATACATTTCCACCCAATAAGTAGATTATCTTTTCTTCACAGTATCTTTCATAAAGCAGAATATTTAAATTTTAATAAAGTCACCTTATTTGTTTTTCTTTTTATTGACCATACCTTTGTTATAGTTCTACCCATATCAAAGATTGTACAGATTTCTTATATGCTATTTCTAGAAGCTTTGTAATTTTGCATTTTATAGTTAGGTCTATGGGCCATTTTGAGTTAATTTTATGAAAAATGTAGAATCTGTCACTAGATAAAATTTTACATATCAATATGGATGTATTATATCTGCTGACATGTGTCTAGAAATTTCTCAATTTCTTCTAGATTTTCCATTTTGTTGGAGTATAATTTTTCAAAGTAGTTTCTTATGATCCTCTGTATTTACACACTGTCAGGTGTAATATCCCCTTTTTCATCTCTTATTTTTGTAATTTGGGTTGATTTTCTTTTGGTGAAGTTGGCTAATGGTTTATCTATCTTATTTATTTTTTTCAAGAAATCAGTTGGATGTATCATCAGTAATTGTTGAAAAGATTATTCTTTATCCATTGAGTAGCAACTGCTTTTTTGTCAAATGTCAGGTGTATATATTAGATATACTTTTTTCAAATTAAATTCAATATTCATCACAAAATTGAAAACTTTGAAGAATTCCCAGTGCTAAAGAGACAGCCTTAGATGTTGGTATTTATCCTTAGTCTCAAATTTTCTTTTTATGTATCAAAAACTTAAAATAGTGAGGGAAGGGACCTAACAAAGGGAGGAAGGAGGGAGGAGTGGGAATTGAAGAGGGAAACACTTCAAAGGACATGACATACATACATCAATTTATCAATGCCAACTTCATTCTGCACATAAGGAGGGGAAAGTGGTGGGTCTAGAGTTGGATCTGGGGGAGGGGTAACTGAATGCTGTGTGCATGTATGACTCTATCACTCTGAACTTTCGTCATGATGTATGATTAAAATGCACCAAAAAACCTCAAAGTAATATAATTTTTTAACCTTATATTCAAAGTCATTTATTTATTTATTTATTTATTTATTTATTTATTTATTTATTTATTTATTTATTGTGGTACTGCAGATTGAACTCAGGGGCGTTATAATTCTGAGCTATACTCCCAGCCCTATTTTATCTTTATTTTTAAACAGGGTCTCACTGAGTTTTGGAGGGCCTCACTAAGTAGCTGAGGCTGGCCGCAAACCCAGATATTCCTGTCTCACCCTCCAAGTACTGGGATTACAAGCGTGCATCACACGCCCAACTTCAAAGTCCTTTATAATACAATCCTCAACTTTAATTTTCCAGCTTTATCCTATACTGTTTCTACTTGTTACCTGGTTTTTTACTGAATAAGCTACTCTCTACTCTCAACAAATCCATACACTTTCTGCATATTTAATTTGATTATATTATCCCTTTAAATAGAATTCTCTGTTCTCCTAAAATTTTACTTGAATAACTCTAATTTTTAAAATCTAGTTCTTTTGTGAAACTATTTGGAATCATATTTAAATTTCTGTTTCTGTTTTTAAACCTGCAGAAAATGGTAATTTTACCTATCTCAACATATATTCAAGTCATAAATATATGAATGACTTAAGTAGCATTTCACACTGTTGTGTTTAATATTTATCATATCTTCTTTTCTAAAACTATGAAATTACATTCATGAATCATTTATTTTTTAGTAGTCAGAGATCTCCAAATCTACTAGTTCAGTAGCTTCTCCTGAGGTGCCTTTTGAAATGATCATGTTTATTTTTAAAGTATATTCCTAGCACTTGCTCTTATTTAATTACAAATGGAACTTACACTTTCATCATTGTGTGGCTTTGCATTTAACCTTACATATGGGTAAACTGTCACTATTGAAGTAACTAGTCAAGAATAGGATTCATGGAAGCAGATGAGTTAAACTAAGAATCCTACTATAGACATTACCTTTAAAAAATTTACATAGTAAAACTAAAAAACATCCATTACCCAAAGAATCCAGGTGGCAATATTTTATATTTTCTAATAAATACATTATAAGAATTATGTATTTTGTACCATATTGTCAATTCTAAGCATACTTGAGGTACTCATGTATAAATTGTACTTATCAAATATTTGATTGTTATAATATAAAAAAGTTTTAGAATATTTATGAGTTTGCTGATTTATTACCTTTAATATTATCTATATTATCTTTGACTACTTTCTTGATAATTTTGAACCTAAAATAAACCTAATGATTCAGTAGGCATTCAAAAATATTTGTCAAATGAAGGAATTATTTTTATGACATGAAATACTAATATTTTTATTTATTTATTTATTTTTATTATTTTCAGCACGGATTTTTATATGTTTCTTGAGTACAACAGGGTTACATAGACATTTATGACATAGCAATCATTGTCAGAACACAAATAGCACCACTTCTTCATTTTACATGTGTAGCCCACATTCTTAACATAGCCTGGTAAAGCAAACTTTCTAGAGTCATAAAACCATAGTCCTTTAGGGTCATATATTTACTTTCTAAGAAGTAGGAGGGTCTTTCATCTATGCATCCTAGGAGCAATCTCCAGACTTCGAGACACCAGTGTAACCATAGCAGAAGAGTCAGTATAATAGCTCATATATGCAGATAGCAACTGCCAGGGGGGAAAGGGCCCAGCTGGACCCCCACAACTCCCCCGTTTTTATTTTAAAATGAATAAAGGACTGTGCCTGTCTTAGGTCATTTTCTACCAGGTGCTTAATCTTACCTGTCATGGGGTCTCCAATGAGTCCTGTCTTAGGTTGATATTGCCCTGAGAAAATCGAACCTGTCATTGACTACCAGGCCCTGTGTGAGGCAGTGCTTGCATTTTTATTCCATGTAAATTTGCTCGTATACTAACATAGGCATTGATCACAAGGTGTACAAGTGGTCGAATACATAAGCCTAGAATGACTATTGCTGCTAATCCGATAACTTCTCCTAAGAAGGTAAACAAGGGCCAGGTAGGCACCAAGGATTGAAGCTGATCTACAAATGTCTTAGCTGTTTCTGCCACTTCAATAGAAATGGGCTCCCCATTACGTAGATAAAAAATCTCCTGGTGTAATTTTAACAAATCCTTTTTTTTTTTTCATCTTTCCCATATTTGGTGCATTGTAATCACACATCTTTGTTAGGTACAAGCTAGTATAGGTAAAGACATCCATGCACACATTTCTCATTTAGTATTTTTAAATACTAGAAAAGAATTAAAATTAAATTTGTAGCTATCTCTCTGAAGTTAAACATATGCAGTTTTCTTGAAATTTGATATATTTGAGCATGCATCCTCATTTTTATATCCATAAAAGAAAAATAAATATGACTCATAGTGAAGAAAAATACCAGAAAGTAAATATGCTTGTTACCATAAATATGTTTCACCAAATAAACGCACACAACACACACACACACACACACACACACATAGAATAATTTTATTTAAGATTCAATAGATACACTTAATATTAACACTAAGTGCAGGTTTGATCGAGAGTGCCCTATCAAAATTGGAATTTGATAGATCACATTAAAGAAAAAGAAATTGACTTACGTGACCTTGACATAACATATGTGGATTGGGGAAAAGCTTAATGTAACTGTCATCCCCTTGAGCAACACTGTTACCTGTTCACAGATATCAAATATTTCTTGGCAGCTTGGGATAAGAACACTTTAGTGCATCTAAGTGTCTGTAAAAAAATATATCCTACATTGTGGGTGGAAGTTGGTGCTAAGCTGATTACATTATCCCTCCAAAATTAACATAAGTTTCTTGTGATGCAAATGCCTCAACAGGGAGAATTATATAGAAGAGAGAGAGGGAGAAAAAGTGAGAGAGAGGAGGGGGATGATTAATATAGCAATGTTTTTACTTTGCAAAATGAATCCTAATGAAGCTTATTTTGAATTTATTAACAAAGATCAATGGACAATATGCAACCTTGACCCCCGCCTCTTAATAGAAGATTTGCAGATATCAATTATTAACTCTCCAATATGTCCCATGTCACTGATAACAGAAACTAAAAAAACTAAACCTAATCACATATTATTATTATTATTATTTTAGTATTCTTTGTTATGTTTTCTTTGCTACATCAGTGTTCTACAGATTATATATATGAAAAATGTAAAGCAAAAGGTTGTGGTAAATGATAATCAATATATTTTCTGTTCAAATAGGGATTACTCTATTCAAGGTTTTCTACCTTCTGGCAGTATAAAAGTTAAAAGCAACTTCAATACAATTCTTCTGCAGCTGTTCTCTCTTTTTATTTCTCTCCACCTATTGTCTACACAACCTTCTCTATTTCTCTGTATGTACAACTTATACAAGCTGTGACCAAAGACAAAGCCATCTTATTTTATGATCCCCAAACCACAGTTGCTTAGAAACCCAAAATAGAAAGTAATTTCTAGTGAGCTCATCCAAGCTTTAGCCTACGCAGTTCCTTTTTTGAACAAAATGACTTGGCTAACATTCCAACCAAGGACCATAAACCAGCAGTGTGCATAGACACTGAGAATAAAGATATATTTAGATAGATTGCATGGATTAAAGAGGCTCTAACCATCTGTCTTTAACACAGGAGAATGTCATTTTCTTCAGTCAAGGGACTGGGTTTTCCAGCAATCTCCCAGTATTTAAAGATGCAAAGAGGTGATTTAACAATTAGATGTGCATATCATTCACAGAAAAGTAGTATACATCTGTTACTCTTATAATTATAGACTCTTATAAACTCAGGAAATTTTGGTTATGCTTTCAAAAATAATATATTATGAACTCTTTTTTTTATTTCATGCTTCCTCAGAATATGTTAATGCTGCTATTTTAAACACACTGTTTTGGACAAATTTGTTAACATGTCTACCTCTTCTCTGGAGGGTGAGCTTTACCAGAGTGTTGAAATGGGCATTATTTAGTATGTTCCTAGTTCTTAGCACTTAGTATGCAATCTACATGTACCTGCAAATTTGTGTTGAATGGATTGCATATTACAAAACCGATTTTGGATGGGGATTGTGTGTCTCATGGGAATGACATAAAAATAGTTCAATTGGCTTTGTAGCCTCTCCTGAGTTTGGATGTGAATCTTCAATAGATTTCCCTTAGTCTAATGATAGAGTTGTCAAAAAAGTAGGACAGTTCATAATATTTCAATTTCAGGTAAATAACATTTTAGTAAAGTTGTATTTGATCTCTTATAAGACTCAAATACTGCATGTCACATTATTTTTATTTGAAATTAAAATTTAGCTAGGTGTCCTGTACTTTTATGTGAAAAATCTGACAAATCTATCAATAAGAATGGGTTGTGTAATAGAACATAGATTTAAAGACAGTGTTCTCACTCAAATGAATTCACTTTTTAGTAAATAGAGAGTAATCAATCCAAAGCTTTAACACTTGTGATATGCAATGTGTCCAAACTTTCCTAATTGAGGTGAAAAGATATTAAGGAAAGTTGGACACATGCCTGATCTGATCTGGTGTTCCTCTAAAAAGATCTGCATTAATGGCTGAAAAATTCCTCCCCCAAAATTGATTTGACTAGGAAAGTCCTAAATTATTAGAACTCTAGATGGTACATTTATTGGCCAATTTTAAAAGAGGTAACTTGAAAATAATAGGCATAGAAGAGGGATTAGAAGTTAAAAGTAATGGAATCAACCATCTTTTCAAATAAGTAATATCCAAGAATTTTCCAAACATAGAAAGAAAAGTTAACACACAGGTACAGAAACATATAGTATCCCTTCTAGACAAGATCAAAGAAAAAGTTCACCCCACAACATAATAAACAAATTGACTAATGTAGAGGCGAAGGAGAGAATCTTAAAGTCAAGAATAGTAAAATGCCAAGTGACATTTAGAGGCAAACCATTAGAATCACTCCATACTTCCCAAACCATTTCATGAAAGGCAGGAGGGCCTGGAGCAACATATTCCAAAATCTACAAGAAAATAACTTGTAACCAAGATTCTCTTACCTGGCAAAACTATTTCTCAAAATTTAAGGGGAAATAAAAACCTTCCATTATAAACAGAAGCTGAAATAATTTATATCTTTCAAACCAGCACTAGAGAAAATACTCTGAGATTTCACCTAACCATAATTAGAATGGCAATTATCAAAAACACAGACAACAAATGCTGGCATGGGTGTGGAGAAGTGGTAACCCTAATACATTTTTGGGATTGCAGACTAGTGTAACCACTTTGGAAAAAAATATGGAGGATCCTCAGATGAACGGGAATGAACTTACCATACGATCCAGCAATATCACTTCTGAGTATCTATCCAAAGGAATGGAAACCAAACTATCAGACTGATGCAGGTATATCTATGCTTATAGCTGCATAATTCACAATTGCCAAACCATGGAAGCAGCCAAGATGTCCATCAACAGATGAATGGATTACAAAACTATGGGATATGTACACAGAGGAATTTTACTCAGTCATAAAGAAGAACAAAATTATGTCATTTGCAGGGAAATGGATTGAACTGGAAAACATTATGTTAAATGAGATTAGTCAGTCACAAAAAGTAAAAAATCACATGCTCTCCTTAATATGTGGAAGCTAGAGCGAAAGTGGGACATAAGAGAGACTCTAGACAAAGAAGAAAAAAACTTTAGATGAGCAAAAAAGATGACTAAACTGAAGGTGATGGGGAGGGGGGAGGAAAACTCCATAATGCACATGATGTACTTTCACGAACATATCAAAGTCAATCACTAAAATGAACTTGAGAAGGAGGGAGGGGGATAGAATGGGATGGGAATTGGGGAAGGGTTAAATGAGAGATGTGTGCATGCATGCCTTTACCAGATTTTATCTATCAAAGATATATGATTACAATGCACCAATAGTAAATAATGGACAATTAAATAGAATAAACACTTCTCAAAAGAAGAAATACAAATGATCAACGAATACATGAAGAAAGTGTTCAACATCAGTAGCAATCAGGAACATGTAAATAAAGACTATAATAATATTCCATCTCACTTTAATTAGAATGGCAATCATAAAAAAAAAATAATAAATTCTGGTGATGTGAGGAAATAAGAACTCATATACACTGTTGAATTATAAAACAGAATTTATTGCCCCATAGTTTTGGAGGCCAGACATCCAAAATTAAAGTGTTAGCAAGTTCATACTGCTTCTTCAACTTGTTGGGATTGAGCTTTCTTTGCTTCATCCTGGTCTCTTAAATGCCAACATCTATGGCATTCCTTGGTTTGTAACAATATAATCCATCTCTGCCCTTATAAACATATGGTATTCTGTGTTGTTCCTCTGTCTTTATAGAACCATCTTTTTATGAGGATATTATCCATATTGCTTTAAGGACCACCCCATTCCAGTGTGAACCTCATCTTAATTTATTAAATCTGGTATGACTGTTTTCAAATAAGGTCACATTATGAAATACTATGAATGAGGACTTTTGTATTTTTTTAAGGAGTATAGACACAATTTAGCCCATAATGTAGGACTCCTTTACAAACTGACATAGAGTGGGAAAAAACAGGCAAGTCAAAAATTATTGCAAACATTTTACTTTAAGCAATTATAAAAGAGAACATTGTCATATACTCATACACTTAAGTGAGAAATGATGGCTGGATCAGATTTAATGGGAAGATCAGTAGCTCACTTTTGTATATGATAAAATATTTGCTATATACATGAGTAATGATGCAGATGAAGATGTATAGGTCTACAGTTAAAATATTTTTAAGAATATATAAATTATATATATGTGTGTTATATGTTTATAATACATATATAATTATAGAATTACATATTATGAGATATATAATATATATAATATAATATAATTATATCTTTTCTATCAAAGTAATAGCTTGACTTTGAGTTCCATTTTGTACAACTGTGCTGTGTAACCTTAACTATGCTTGTATTTTTGTAAACATAGCATTTCCTGAAAATTGTGTCAACTTCTTCCGCAGCATCCCATTCAACTAATGTTATAAATATTGTGAGACTATGCTCCCACTAATAGAAACACAGCACAGAAGCCCCACGCTGAAAGTAAAATGGCCAGCAGTTTTCTGCCATAATGTTCCTGGATGCTGACTCATTGGTGGCAAGACCCCTTTTTCCAAAATTTAAAATTTGCCTTGGCAAACTACTTTCAAATATGTCTTATTTCTTTACAACATCATAGACATTTACTTCTGACAATTATATGTTATGTGTATGTCTATGTGTGTATTTAAAGTCATCACTGACCCTCTCTGTACAAATATGTGTATGCATAGTATCCACATATCTATAATATTTAAATAAATATATTTGGGCAGAGCTAAATGGTGGAGCACAAATTTAAGTGATACAGGAAGGTGAATGATTTGGTGTGGGAGGGGTCTGTGGACCTTATTTTTTGATCATATCTATTCATATCATGTAGAATAATCAGATATAAATGAGGGTGAGTGAATAGGTGTTTGATGTTTTGAGGAGAGGAAAAGGTATGATATATTATGTTCAGATAGTCAGGAGAAAACAAAATAATAAGATACTAGTATTATTCAGAAACATTAAAGACTCACTTAAAATTTGTGAACATGAATTTAAAGTGAGATCAATCAGCCTATATTTTTCTCAGCTGTATTCTGCTATAACATTATAAGAAGACAGTTGGATTTAGCTGGGCGTGGTGGCGCACGCTTGTAATCCCAGCATTCGGGAGGCTGAGACCGGAGGATTCGGGTTCGCGGCCAGCCTCAGCTACCTAGTGAGGCACTCCGCAACTTAGTGAGACTTGGTTTCAAAATAAAGAATAAAAAATAGGGCTGGGGGTATAGCACGGAGGTAGAATGCCCCTGAGTTCAACCCCCAGTACCGCAAAAAAAAAAAAAAAAGAAGACAGTTGGGTTTATTTAGGGTTAATTTTTTTCTGTGAAAGGAATGTGAGAAGTATGAGAGAAGAGAGAGAAAAGGGTATATGTTAGGAAGAGATTAATATTTACTCTGAAATTGAATAAGTTGTGTGAGAAAAGAAATGGTATCATGAGAATCACACAATAAAGTTAGTAAATGGATTAGAAGTATTGTGATGATAGAAATTCATTGAAATTGAGGTAGTAGAATAAGTAACCTGGACAACTATGAAGTAATAATGTGAGATATGGTAAAATAAGTCTGTGGAGAGGTTACAGTTTTTTATTTTGTCAAAGTCCAGGGCATGTACATGGAAGTAGATGGATGAGTTGCATGAAAAACTAGATCTTTGGATGAAGAGACATCTAGTAACAGAATAATTCCAAGATGTTGGGAGAATAACCTATGTATATATTAAAGTTTCCAAGATTTAAGGTAAACATGATGTACAAGAACATTTTATTTCTGCTAGAAGCACTGTAATAACAGAAGTCCCAAATAGAACTATACATTAACCATACAAAGAAAATAACATTTGTTCTGCAAAGCAAAGCCTTTTTGGTCCTTCATTTGAATTTCACTATTATTTTTTTTAATTTTTTTTTTTTTTGCGGTACTGGGGATTGAACCCAGGGGCATTCTACCTCCGAGCTAGACCCCTAGCCCTATCTTTTATTCTTTTTTTTTGTGGTACTGGGGGTTGAACTCAGGGGCATTCTACCTCCGAGCTACACCCCCAGCCCTATTTTGTATTCTTTATTTTGAAACAGGGTCTCACTAAGTTGCGGAGTGCCTCACTAGGTAGCTGAGGCTGGCCTCGAACCAGGATCCTCCGGTCTCAGCCTCCCAAATGCTAGGATTACAAGCGTGAGCTACCACGCCCGGCTACATTTCACTATTATTGAAGAGTTTTGTTGTTATGTATGTGTTAAGTCATATTTTGATTGTATTACCAACATGGATAGTCTATGGAAATTTGCTTCTTTGTATTAACAGAGTATTATTGAAAATGTTGACTAGTTAGATTTGGCTTAGTTTAGCCTTTTTAACTTTATTTAGTGAAATTGTACTATGTTTATCTGTGTGTACATACTTCTCTGTGTGTATATAAAAAGATTTCCTGGCACATTTTCTTAATATAATGTCTGGTTTGATTCATTTAAGTTGTGCAAATATCAATTGCTTGTTAATAATATGGCTGAATAACTGTCGGGGGCAGGGAGGCTGATCAGAGTTGGAATTTACACTTTGAGGAAACTCCTCCTCAGCAGCCACAGAGATTATGCAAAAACAGGTTCTATCTGTTATCTTGCTGAGACCCTCCCTGATAAAGACACAGTCAACCTTGACCAATCATGCAAGCCCACACAACCTTACCTGATCCCTCTGACCCCACCCCTCACCTCTAACTATTTAAGCAGCCCCTTCATTAATAAAGATTGAGGCTTGATCAGAATCCTGTCTTGCCTCCGTTCTTCGCGCCCCTTGTTTGCCTCCTTCATTCCTTTAGGTTAAGCTGCCTCGGTCTCCATTCCCAACCCCCGCTGGCCGGGGCATTTAATGGCGCCCATGTGGAGCACCGAGGTTTAGGCTTTCCGGGGAACATCTGCACATCGGGTCCAGCCGGACAATTTCATTGAGTCGCCACAGGAAAGTGCTGAGAGAAGACTCTGTCATTGAGCCGCCACGGGAAGAAGTGCCGTGAGAGAAGGCTCTGTCATAAGGATCGCCGCGGAATGCCCGCCCGTGAGACTGATCCAGGTGGTGTAAGGTAAGCAGATGATTTTGCAAACAAGATTTACCCTAAAGGCTTAAAAAGTCTCCCTTTAAATTTTCCTTAGTGGGCTCAAAGAGTCCCTCAGGACGCGAGGAATAAGGGTTAAGAAAAAGGATCTTAGACACTTCTTCTCTTTCATTCATGATACATGCCCC
>PVLC010010582.1:28722-50052 GCA_004027655.1 Graphiurus murinus | reverse complement strand
TTTTTTTTGCGGTACTGGAGGTTGAACTCAGGGGCATTCTACCTCCGAGCTATACCCCCAGCCCTATTTTTTATTCTTTATTTTGAAACCGAGTCTCACTAAGTTGCGGAGTGCCTCACTAGGTAGCTGAGGCTGGCCTCGAACCCGGATCCTCTGGTCTCAGCCTCCCAAATGCTGGGATTACAAGCGTGCGCCACCATGCCCGGCTCTATCTCTATTTTTAATAGGTAAGATTCACAATACTCAAAAGACATATATAATATTTAAACTAAGATATAATGAACAAAATTGTATGAATTGATGTGCTCTTCTATCAGATAAGACACACACACACATAAACATATGTTAATGTGCATGTTCTATATATGCTAAAGAACATTTATAGTAGCATGCTCTATCTACTGCCCTGTACCTTTCATTGTTCACCTAAACATTAGGATTTGACATTGAACTATTAAATGGGTGCTATGGTTTGGATCTGCTTTGTCCCACCAAAACCCATGTTCAAATTTGGTTGCCAATGTAGCTGTATTGGGAGGTAGGGACTTTAAGAGGTGGTTAGGCCTTTAAGAGGGATTCATGTCCTTTTTTGGACTAGATTAATTATCATGGAAATGCATTAGTTTTCAGGGGAATAGCTGAGTTCTCATAAATAATAAATAATAAAGCAATTTTTTTTTTTTTTTTTTTTTGCGGTACTGGGGATTGAATTCAAGGGCATTCTACCTCCGAGCTATACCCCCAGCCCTACTTTTTATTCTTTATTTTGAAACAGGGTCTCACTAAGTTGCGGAATGCCTCACTAGGTAGCTGAGGCTGGCTGCGAACCCGGATCCTCCGGTCTCAGCCTCCCAAATGCTGGGATTACAAGCATGCGCCACCATGCCCGGCTCATAAAGCAAGTTTTAACTTCTTGGCTTTCTCTTTCTTCCTCTCTTCCACATGTGCCCACTTGCTTTCCAATTTTTCTTCCAAGCCAGGAGCAGCATGAGGCTCTTTGACAGAAGCCAAACAGATACTGACACCTTCCCAATCTCCAGCACCTTGAGACAAAATAGACATCTTTTCCTTTATAAATTCCTCAGTCTCAGGTATTCTGTTATAGCAACACAAAATGGACTGAGATAATAGTTAAGCCTGCCTAGGAAGTGATCTTTTATAAACCACATTGCTCATGGCAGTTAGTACGAGTTTGATTAGGTCTGCATGTTGCCTATTTAAATGCTGGAGGGGAAGAATGGTTAGGTATTTATTATTTATTTTTCTTCCAGCTTTTCTCTCCACTTTCTTCTGTCATTTGCTTCTATTTTCTCACGTTTATTCGGTGTGTCTCACCTTCCCTTCTTTTGACCCCCATGACTATTTTGGGCCTTCTCTCTCAAATGTCTACACATTCTAATTCAACATGGCCTACTAAGGGTTCTTTGCTCCCTCTAGCCTGCTTTTATTTCTTTCTGGCAATTTTAATCCTCCCTAAAGAATTAGACTGGCTTCACATGAGGCAGCCCCTCTATATTAGTGATTGACACAAGATGCTTTTCTTGGCAATTGAAGGTCTTTCTTGTGGTAAACTGTGTTAGTCAAGGAGGGTTCTGCTTGGAGTTGATGTTACTTCTGGTGTAACAGGGAAATATTGCTCATCCATCCAGCTTTCCAGCTGAGTGTAACAGAAGGAGGTCAAAGTGACTTGGCTAGCATGTCAAAAAGGGAGTCATCAATTAGGCAAAATCAAGATTCATTGTTTTCTGGTCCCTTTATGCCAACAATGAGCAGTTGTCTCTGAGAGCCGAAGATCAAGAGAAACAACATAGTCAAGGGAGCAAGAAGAGGAGGAGATGAGAGACATTGAATAAACACAAGAAAGTGGATGTAGGAAATGGAAGGGAGGCTCTGCAGGAGGTCCAGTCACTGAGGGAAGTCACTGAAGATGCAGATAGCTCAGGGCACTGTGAGGCTCCAGGAGGGAGAACTTCCTCTCCCTCTCTGTCCTTGTGTAGACTCTGGACTCAGACACCAGCCACAAGTGCTGCTTTCATGGACCTAGGATTCCAGAGCAATGTGCACAGAGGTTCCAGAGTTGGCTACTGGAAAAGCAGGCAGGTGAGAAGCAGAAGCCTTGGGCAGGAAGAGCAGACTGAAAGAGCGACATCTCAATGTAGAAAACAGGGCCACTGGACCTGCCGTTCCAACCAGGTCCTGTCTGGAAGCCTGGAGGTGCATGGAAACCCCTTTTTCCCCTCAAGCTATAGCCAGAAGAGGAACTGAGGGGTTAGACAGAAGTGGTTCAGGTATGGCGAAGCTTGTTTTTAGAGGCTGGAAGGTCTCCCAGGGAGGTCTTGCCACATGCAACTTCCCCACTCCACTATTGTTTCTGTTATGATTTGGACATGGGAAGTCTCCAGAAAAGCTCCTATGTTGGCAATGCAGCTGGGTTCAAAGGTGGAGCATAGCTGGAGGAGGTGAGTCCCTGGGGGCGTGACCTTGAGGGCCATATCCATCCCTGGCTTCCCTCTCTCTCTCTCCTTGGTTGCCATGAGCTAGGCAGCTTTCCTTTGTCACACCCTGCACTATGATGTTTTTGCCTTGAAGCCGGCTGACCATGGACTGAACCTCTGAAACTGTGAGCCCGTTCTTGTCAAGTATTTTGATCACAGTGAAGGAAAAGCTGATTAATACATCTTCTTTACTGGCATTTTTCCCTTAGCACTTGCCACCTGCTTAATATGTTATTTTCTTTGCTTTTTCATAATTTTTTTTTGCAGTGCTGAGGATGGAACCCAGAGCCTCATGCATGCTAGGTGTTTGTTCTACCCCTGAGCCACACCCTCATCCTCTATTTTATGTTTTAAAACTCCCTTTAATCTTCCCCCATTAGGCTATAAACTCCCAGGGCAGAGATTTCTAGTCTGCTACTATTTTTCTTCTCTTTAACTTGCTGCATATTCTGAGCAGTTAGGACAAGACCTGGCACATAGTAGGTGCCATTAAGTGTTTGTCAAATGAATGAATGAATGAATGAGACAATTAATATGAGAACACTTTATGATATATCCCAGTGCAGGAGGCCATGATGTTTCATTAGCAATATGATGCAAGGCTTATTATTTCATAAGAAATATGCCCAACATTATGGTAATAGAAGAGACATGCATCCCGTAGATGAAAGGAGGCTCTGAGGATCGGAATTAGTGCTCAATGTAGCATGATGTGTTTGCTTTCAGACACTTTCAGAGAAACCAGCCACAGCTGAATGGAAGCTGCTCATGTCCCCTCAGCTCCCCGACAAGCCACAGATGAACCCAGCCCACTATTCTCCTTGGCAGACTCTAAATGGCATGTAGAAGATGACCTCAGAGGCCAGGGTTCCTCATCTGCCGGGAGGGCCAGCTGTTCTCAGGGAAGAAGAGAGAAATGGGGCCAGGAGTAGGGACATTTCAGAAGTTCTGTCTCACTCCAAGAGTGTACACCACGGGTGCTCCCACCACACCCACTGCACCCCCTGTGCCCGTAGGAAAAAGAGAAAAGCAGACTTCCTCAGAGAAACATGTTTGAGGCTATGGGTTTTTCTCATCTTCTCATCTTCCCTGCAGCCTTTGTTGGGGAAAGCCTATCCTGCCTTGTCATTTTGAATTGTCAGTGCCATGTCTGCCCCTGAGCTAGCCAGATTGTTTTCCTCACATAGTTTCCCAGCATATAAGTAAACGAAACCATTAGAGAACATGGAGCTTCACACCATGACCCTGGTGCCATCAGCACCAGGAGGATGCCTGACTCCTTGATATTGACTTGAAATAAACCAGATGTGTATACTCCTGCTTGGATGAAATCACTTTTGTCTCTTATATATGCCAGTATTTCTGATCCAAATTGCAAGGACCCACCTAGTCTTGCTGCAGAAATATATGTGTGTGTGTGTGTGTGTGTGTGTGTGTGTGTGTATGTGTATAGTGTGTGTGTGTGTGTATATATATATATATATATATATATATATATATATTTTTTTTTTTTTTTTTTTTTTTTTTTTTTTTTTTTTTTTTTTTTTTTTTTTTGCTAAGTCCCCAACAAATTGCATTCTGTGCAATCTTGGACCCATCTGCCTCATACTGAGAGTGAGCTGTTCTAGAACACTTAGATTCCTGTTTGAGCCTCCATGGTCCTCTGTGGCTTCCCCACCTTATCTCTTCAGTCATTCCCCAGGATTTGGGAGGCTCATGCTCTGGAATGAGCCAATTCTCCCAGGCCCTTCATTCCCTCAGAGTGTCCTCTTGTGTTCAGCTTGTGGGCACTGGACTGCCTCTGAGCATGGAGTTCCTGCTGCTGCCATGGAAGCACCCCAGGGGTGGGGCAGCTTGGTAGCCTTCCTACTTCCCATTTCTGCTCCTAGACTCTATCTTTCCTGGTCAAAGGTGAAGCCATCTACCCACACCTCTCCAGCTCCTCCTCATAGTGACTCTGGAATTGGCCTCCTGGTTACCCTGGTTATAGGTTTTAGTGTGCCACCTTCCTGTCATATCAACTCATGTCCTCACCCTCAGAGACTCCAGTATTCCAGTGGATGACTCATTCAACCCCTTGGCTGTTTGCCCTTGACATTGTACCACTAAGGACCTTTTCTCTTCTTCTACTTCAGCCATTCACTCCCATGGCCATGCCCCAGATCTTGTCATTAGCAAAAGTCATTTCACCCAAATCTCATTGTCAAGCATCCCCTTCTCTGTCAAGCACCCCTGTTGTTCTAAGTCTTGATATTCAGATTCCTTGATCTCGTTGACACATCTAACCCATGAAACCCTACACTCTGCCTGTCAGTAATCCACTTCTAGTCTTCCGTTGGCTCATTACCCATGTAGACGTCATGGGTAAGGCATGATCAGTCCACTCACATAGCCGCAGTGCCTCTTCCTGCTCTCCTCTGTCATGTTTGTGGGGGAGATTGTGTTTTTGCAAGATGGTTATACTGTGGCCCTACAGCTCCTCATTGAGAGATGGAGTCTGAGTCCCTGCCATCGAATCTGGTCCAGTCACCTGACTTGATTATAACTGAAAGAATGCAGTAGAAATAATATAGGTGGCTTAGAAATGGCCATGCAGCTATCTCCTGGTTCCTTTGGGAGCCTTGCCGTGGGGAAGCCAGCCAACCAAGGAAGGATTATCTGAATCCTGTGGTATGAATGTTTGTGTCCTGTCAAAAATTCAGATATTGAAACTTGATCTCTAATACAATAGTATTAGAAGAGGTCATTGGGAGATGATGAGGTCACAAAGACTCCTCATTACTGGAATTAGTGCCATTACAAGAGAGACTACAGATCCAGTATGGTAGTGCACCCCTGGGAGGCTGAGACAGGAGGATTGCAGGTTTAAGATTGGCCTCAGAAACTTAGAGAGACCCTGTTTCAAAACAAAAAAATTTTTAAAAGGCTGGGGTATAGCTCGGAGGTAGAATGCCCCTGGGTATGAGAGAGAGAGAGAGAGAGAGAGAGAGAGAGAGAGAGAGAGAGAGAGAGAGAACGCAAAGGGAGAGCAGAGCCCATTTGCCCCCTTTTGTCATGTGGAAACATGCAGAAGTTGCCATCTCTGAGGAACAGGCCTTCACCAAACATTGAATAGCACTGGCTCTACCATGAAAATGTGTTTCTTTTTCTTTTCAGAGACAAAGACAGAGATTTATTTAAGAAAGTGGAGGATACATATTCAAGGGAGAACTCAGGCCATCTCAAGAGGAAGAGAGAGAGCACATTTGGGGTCTCATAGTTCTCCTTTTTTAGGAGACCCCCATGGGGGGGGTGGATAGGGCCCCACAAAAGGGATGGAAGTCTGTTTTTTCCCCCAGAATCCTCAGGTTCCTGACACCTGGTTGGTGGGTGGGTGGGTGGCGCCCGAGTTTGGTTCAAGTGTCAGACCTTCCTTATAGATCCTTTGTAAAAAAGGATTTCAAGTGTTATCCCTTCTCGCTGTTTCTGACTATCACTATTGTCCAAGCCAAGATTGCCTAGTACTTGATCACAGCTCTATTTGTCTCCTGGCTGCCACTTTTGTTCCTCTTCCATAATTCATTATCCGCAGTACTCTAAAAGGAAAGAAATTTAAAACTGAGAAGTAAAACACAACCCCTACCTGAAACCCTCCAGTGATTTCCAATCATGCTTATGATAGAATCCCAACTCTGTGGGCATTGATGGGCATTGGTTTTGGATTTGGTAAAATAAATGACTCAGCTGGAGGAATAGGAAGGTGAAACCCTAATGTTTTAGTCAGCATGTTCAGTGTGGTGACCCAAGTAGCCGACAAGCAATTTTTTTTTTTTTTTTTGAGACAGGGTCTTTCTAAGTTGCCCAGGCTGGCCTTGAACTTGTGATCCTCCTGCCTCAGCCTCCTGAGTGGTTGAGATTACAGATGTGAGCCATAATACCAGGCTGTGTAATTTAAGCAAAGAGGGAGGAAAGAGAAATGGGAATATGATTGGAACATTCCTTTCTTGGGTATTTTGAGAGAGGATACATGAGGTGGCCCCTCTGATGTAAAAATCTGGTAAAATAAAATACATATATTGATATGTAATGATAAAATGACTATAGCAATATATTTACTAAGATAATTAATTGCATTGTAAGTAAACATATAAATCAAATAATTTATTTTCATCTGTTTTGATATTTTGGTATGCAGGGTAAAAATGTTGAGAAGAGACTGTAAACTTTAAACCTAATTATTTGTAACTCTAACTATAACCTCAACCTGAACCCTAACCCAAACCCCAATCAATCCCAGCCCTATCCTAATCCCAACCCTTTCATTTGCTTTCCTTTTTATCATGCTCAGTAAGGATGCCACTGGTTTCTGCACAGTCTCATCACAAATGCAGTATTTGAGACCATGAGGACCATGTGAACCATGTGTGTATGTGTGTGTGTGTGTGTGTGTGTGTGTGTGTGTGTGTGTGTTGCTGAAGATTGAATCCAGGGGGTTCTACATCTGAGCTACACCCCTCACCCTATTTTATATTTTATTTATTTTGAAACAGGGTCTCACCAAGTTACCCCATGCTGTTGGCCTCAAACCTGCGATTGCATAAATAGATGTACTTTTCTTTTTTTTTTAAACAGTACTGGAGATTGAACCCAGGGCCTCACAGATGCTAGTCAAGTGCTTTGCCACTGGGCTGCACCCTAGCCCTTTGGGGTGCATCTTTTCACGTAGCCACCTGGAGTTATGTCTGCAGCAACACAAGCATCCCCTTCTCTGGAAAGAGGAAACTGCTGCACATTGAGGTTGAGCCACTCCTGCAGATCCTGCCTGCCTGCCCGCCCGCCCGCCTGCCCCGCCGGCCTGCTGACTCTCGGCATGCTGCTTCGCTTATTATTTCTCTTTATTGCCTCTGTGCTGGCAATAAAGTCGAGGTCATAAAATCAGAGTGTGGTCACCCCATAAGGCTTCCCAGAGTTCCATGTCATGCTGTGAAGCTAAAAATTCCTGATCGATGCCACTGGGTGATCTCAATAGTCTTAGTAAAGGTTTGTGCAGATTGACAGAGCAGGATTTTAAGAGAGAGAGAGAGAAATGGGGGAGAGGGATGGAAAGCAGAGCCCGACATTTGGGGGCAAACATATGCTTTATATGGAAAAAGGAGTTAGTAATTTAAGACAAATTTGCAATCCTGAAGGCATTTCTTTTGCACAAGAAACAAGAAATGAGTAAACTGGAGGGGGGAGGGGAGTCTGGGACCCTGTTACCTGGGACCACCCAGGAGAGACACCCATGGAGAGGGGGTGTTTATCACCTGCAGAGTGGGAGCTTGGGGCCCACCAGGCATCTGCCCTGCCAGGCTGAGCAGGGCCGTGCAGGCCACCTGCTTGTCCTCCTGCTCTGTCCTCGTCCCCTGCAGCCTCCCTCTGCAGCCTCCAGCCAGCCTGCAGGCTGCTTGGCCTTTGTCTCTGCTTGTACTCCTTCCTCAAGGAGGAGGAGAAGCTCTTTGAAGAGGGAAAACTCAAGGAGGTCTAGCCGCAAAAACAGATGCCAGATTGTTTTCTTTCTGGCTCTTCCAGTGCAGGACTCTGATTTCAAAAGAAAGAAAATACAAACAAGAAAAGAACAAGAAAATACCAACAAATAAACACTCCTCCCACTTGCATGTCTGTGAATAATATTCTCCTCAAACACATAGTCTGAAGAATATACCTGTTTTGATTGCAGTGCCAGGAAATAGCTCCTGGTATAGAAAACTGTCTTTTAGTGATTGCTGTCTGTATGTGGCTGCCTCTGATTTTTACCGCCTGGTGAAGTCAGTACTGTCATGTCCCCATGACACAAATGAGAAGCCCAGAGCCTGCTTGCCTGCCTCTCTCTCTTTCTTTCTCTCTCTCTCTCTCTCTCTTTCCCACCCCTTATTTCCTCCCTCCCTCCCTCCTTCCCTCCCTTCCTTCCTTCCTTCCTTCCTTCCAGGATTGGACCTGTTATTTCATGCTAGATAACTGCAAATAGCTGCGCTCCTTTGAGTCCCACCACACCCAGCTCTTACTACAGTTCTGATGTGGTTTTCATCCTAGAAAACTTTAAATTATACCCATAACACCCATTATATTTCTATCGACTAGCACGGATTTAGCCAGAACCTTAAAGAGTATATTGAGTAGCTTTTCTGGCCTACTCAGTTTATCTTGCAGTGCATTCTAACACCTGAAATCCCACTAAAACATCTTCATTCCTTAAAGGCTTTGGACCCTGGGAAAATTTGAGGGTCCCTGGGGAAATTTTAAAATGCTGTCAGTCATTTGTTTCCTGGTATGAATGAGCACCAGAGCCATTGTTGTGTGTGGAAGGCAGATTTTGATAGGAGGAGTTGGGCTGGAGAGGCAGAAGAGAAGGGGATAGGGATAGTGGGCACCTCGGATCAGGACAGTGGAAAAGGGCCCCACCCAAGTGGCGGGGGGGCTGAACGGGTGTGTGTGGGAGGCCACCCACAAACAGCCTTCATGGCTCTGCGTCCACCCCTCTTGTGCTTCTCTTATACTGACCCAGTGTCTGCCGTTGTAGGGGAGCCCGCAAGCACCCGAAGGCCTTTGTGACCAAAGGTAAGATCTAAAAGGAAGACCTTAGTTTTGTAAAGACCAACCTCAGAGAGGATTCCTAGCCTCAAATGCAATCTCTCTTTCTCTCTTTTGTCCTATTTAATTGCCCTCAAGTAAAACGAACCCAACTTTTTTTTTTCTTTTGAAGAATATGAAAAGCCAGACATGGTGGGGCATGCCTCTAATCTCAGGACTTGGGAGGCTGAGACAGGAGGATCACAGGTTCGAGGCTAGCCTCAGCAAACTGGTGACACCCTGTTTCAAAAAGTAAAAAAAAAAAAAAAAAAGGGCTGGGGTTATGGCTTGGAGGTAGAATGTCATTGGGTTCAACCCCCAGTATCAAAAACCAAAACCAAAACCAAAACCAAAACCAAAACCAAAACCAAAAACCAAAACACAAAAAACAAAATAACAATAATAACTGAAAAAAAATTTTTTTAGTGTAACATATACTTTTTTTTAAAATACATTTTTATTAGTGCATTGCAATTATACACCATAGTGAGGTGCAATGTGGTACAAACATACCTGTGCATAGCTCTTGGTGGACTTCCGGCCACATGCCACCCGCTCCTCCTCCCCCTCCCCTGAACTTGCCAGCAAAACCGGTAGTAATAACTTTATATATTTGTCTTTCCTCAATCCTCCTCCCCTCATCTCCCTCCCTCAATCCTCTTCCATTTTTCTATGGTCTTTCTCTGCATTTATCTGAAGTCTCTTTTGTTTCCTATTTTCTTTTTAGCTTTCACATATGGAAGAAAACATACAACCTTTGACTTTCTGAGACTGGCTGATCTCACTTAGCATAATATTCTCTAGTTCCATGCATTTTCCTGCAAATGACATAATTTTGTTCTTTATTACTGAGAAAAATTCCGTTGTGTGTCTACATCACATTTTCTTTATCCATTCATCTGTTGACAGACACCAAGTTTGGTTCTATAATTTGGTTATTACTCAGGTCAATTGTTTGTGAGGTGCACCAGAAATATGTGTGTGTGTGTGTGTGTGTGTGTGTGTGTGTGTGTGTGTGTGTGTGTGTGATTTATGATGGAATCAAACTGTTTGGCTTTCTTTCCTTTCAGTTATTTATTTTAATAACATGGCTATGACTTTCTGAAACAAATTCAAAGGTTTTCAGTGATTAGAACTTGAAAGGAAGAGGTCCTTCTGGGTAGAAAGTTACTGGTGGCTTTGGTTTGTGTTTTCCCTCCTCCCACCCTCTCTCCTTTCATTCCTCCTTGGAGACCCATGGCCTCCAGGGTGGCAAGAATGTCTGCCTGGACCCATTAGCAACCCCAGGTGCAGTGGGCTGCTCAGCTGAAAGGTCAAAGGTGAGGAAGATTTGGTGCCTACCCTTGCACAGGGCTCCACACATCTGCAGGCTTGTGCTGGGGTGTGGGTTGTTGTGGACTGATGACTCTCCCTCCTGTGCCCGTTTTCTTGGAAACATTTAGAGCTTCTTGCCAATTTCTCACTGCTCATCTCTAGTCTGTGTCTAGGGAGCTCATTCCCTACTACACTGCCCCTCAGCTCCAGAAAGCCACACAGTCCACAAGAGGATATGATGGAAGTGGCTTCAGCCAGTGGCTCTAAGAGGTGGGTATAAAAACATCCCATGTCCCTGGGCCAGTGGGTTGGTGATTCTGAGATGTATCTTGTGCTGTGTGTGTGTGTGTGTATGTGTGTGTGTGTGTGTGTGTGTGTGTGTGTGTGTATGTGTGGTGCTGAGGATCGAATCCAAAGGCATTCTACCTCCAAGTCACAACCTGGCCCTATTTTATTTTAAAACAGGGTTCTCACTAAATTGCTGAGGCCCTCCCTAAGTTGCTGAGGCTGGCCTCGAACCTGTGATCCTCTTGTCTCAGCCTCCCAAGTTGGGATTCCAGGTGCACACCACTGCACCTAGCTGTGTTGTGCTATTTCTTAGTGTTGTCTTAGGCTTCATCTCCCATATGGTAACCAGCTTGATAGAATATCTTATAATGCTGGCTTTCCTTTCCCTATCGTTTCTAGCTCCAGAACCTTCTAAAATACAAATAATGTTTTATTATTATAATTTATTATTACTTATAATAATAAACTACCTCCCCTCAAGTCCTTGTCTCTGAGTGTGCTTCTGGAAGAATAGCTGGTCATGAAAGTGATATTTGCCTTCAAGGAAAGGGGATGTATATTGACTGTAGGTCTTTCTCCCTATGTGTTTTTAATTTACAAAAATCGATTTCCCTCCGGTTTCTCTCTTTATTCCAAGGGGGTTTCTCATGTTCAGTGAGGAGATGGCAGAGTCCCAGGACCCTGAGAGCCTGTGAATGGCTGGAGAGCTGGTGCAGAATGTACCAGACAGTGTTGGTCCTGAGAAGGGTATTGAATGAAGACATAATTGTCTACAGAGCTATCTTTAAGATGAGAAAGTTAGGGCTCACCTAGCCCTGTCAATGTCCTCATTTTCCTCTCCCAAAACCCCTCCCCACCACCTCCAGCAACCACAGTTCAGAATTTTCAGGCACAATCCCAGTTTCTCATGCTTTAGGTTTTTTTCCCTCTTAAACCATTGAGATGTCGGAAGTCTCAAAATACTAGTGTTTGAACCACATCTTCCAAACTGCCTTTTGTACCTGGAAGCCACCCATGGGTCTCTGTTGAAGTCTGTGTCCCTATTTGGGATTGGCAGGCGTGGTCACCACCCCCATGGAGCCGTGCACTAACCAGGCAGGGATCCCAGGAAGCCATGAGCAGAAGAGGCGCCCGGCGAGCCGGTGCAGGGAAGACCCAGCGCCAGGCCGTGGTCCGTCCCTGGCCTGCCAGTGGCAGGGCACAGATGCCGTGGCTCTGCTCCCCTCGCTCCCCTCTTCCCCATGCCTCTGGAGATGGTCCCAAGGAAGAGTTTTTATAACCTCTGCAGCCTGACTCTGCCTGTGTACAGTGATGCAGCTATGTGTACCTGTGTGAGTCTGTGTCTCTGTATACTTGGAATCTGTGTGTCTGTGTGTGTACATCTCTTCTGTACCTATGTGCTTGGTGTGAGCTTGTGAGTGCCCATGTCTATGTGTGTGCGTGCACCTGTGTGTCTGTCTATGTACCTACCTGTGTCTATGTGTGTATCTCTCTTGTGTGTCTGTCTGCATGTCTGTGGTGTGCACTTCTTTGTGTAACTGTGTGTGAATATGTATGTTTGTGTCTGTGTAGGTACCCATGTGTGCATTTATGTGTACATATATCCATATATCTGTGTGTATGTCTATATCTATGTATCTCTGTATGCATGTGTCTATGTGTTTGTGTGAATCTGTGTGTCTGTGTGTGACTGCCTCTGTGCGTGTGTGTGGGCTTTCATGTGGCTTTGGAAGGATGACACCATTTGCAGAAGCTAAGCCTCCTGAAGCAGGTGACACTTCCGGACAGTTCTGGGTTCTATGACACTCCTCCTTTGCCACCAACCTGCTTGTGCAAGACAGTCTCCTCTTAAGTGAAATGAAGAAACAGGTCACCATGATTTCTGTGGTTATTTCCAGCTTGAAAAGCTTCATATGAACTATTTACAAAGACATGGGTGCATCACAAAGACATGAGTGCATCTCAGGGGAAAGTGCAGTGCCAAGCCTAATAGGAACCCCAAAGGAACAGGGGAGAGACAAGGTTCAAGGCCAGCCTCAGCAACTTAGTGAAAGCTTCTTTTCTTTTCTCCTTCCTTCCTTCCTGTCTTCTTTTTTCCATAGTCCATGGAGGCTTTTATTTGTACATATGTTTTATTTACATCCCTAAAAAAAGAATCCCAGGATTTCCCCTCCTGTATGTTTTCATCTTGTTTCTTCGTGGTCCATGATGTCAGCTGAGGTTGTCAATGCAATGAAACCAGACTGACAAGATGGGAGCAGATTATTCTGCCATTTGTCAAGGTCTTTGAGCTGCACATCAAATCTGGGCTGATCACTCCACACTTGTTTAACCTGCCTGTGAGCTTCACAACAATTTTTTGTGGTCATCGATGATTTCAAATTCGCCAGTGTCACCATGTTTCATCACCACAGTTAGAAACTGGACAATGATTTTGAAGCACGGCCTAATAAGGACTTGGCATTTGCCTCTCTTCTCAGCATTGCTGATGCTCTCGAGAGCATGAGCCAGGACATTCATGTGTGCCATTATGGTGGCACAGAAAGACGGCAGAAAGAGGATGAGAGTGGTGAGCTTGTGGAGTTATGGGCCAGAGCCTGTTTCAAAATAAAAAATAAAATAGGACTGGGAATGTAGCTTGGATATAGAATGCCCCTGGTTCAATCCCCAATACCAGAAAAGAGAAATGCTGGCACAAGTTAAAAAATGTTTTAAAAACATTGTTCAGGCCAAACAAAACACATCTGTTGGCTGGATTTGGCTATGGGCTGCCACATTTGCAATTTCTACTTTTAGCCAAAGAATCCATTGCTTTGCATCCTTGCTCCCTTCCCTCGATGCTATTGAGCGAGGGCTTCTCGAGTCTCATTCCAGATACTCCTATCTGCACGTCTCCTTCTCACACTGTCTGCATCTTCCTTAAAGAACATATTTATGCGTCCGATATTATGTGTGCATACATTAGGCATTTTTTTCTCTCTAGTCCCTTGTAAGTTTCCTGAAGATCAAAGTCTATGTTTTGGTTATCTCTCTACCCCTGGGAATGTTTAGCACAATTCTTCATGGGTAGTAGACCTTCAGTAAGTATTAGGTCAATTTTAAAACGGGAAACTCAGTAGATGGTAATTTGAGTCACATTTTATATTTGCCTTGAGAATTGTGACTCATCTACTCAGCGAGAAATATTAAGAGCATAGATGGGAATTTTCAAAGCCATGGTAACAGCACTGGGGAAACTTATCATTCCTAGGCCTGCGAGACATATTAGAGGGACACTTTTATTTTCCTGTGCACGTGGATGGGGTTCCTGACTCAGGCTTTGTGTCCACAAGGCGCTTCCCACAGAGAGGGACACCTCATGGCAGTAGTGGTTGACCAAAGTGAATAGAACATAGAGCATTTTCTTACTTTATTGAACTTGTTTTTCCCCTTAGTCAAAATCAAGCCTCTTTTCAAAACCAAGAGCATCATGTTTACTAATATAGATATGTAAAAATGTTTAAATGTCTTTAAAGTGTAATGCATTTTAGAGCAGGATTTTAAGGAATATAAACACTTTGAGGTAGATCTCAAATTAAAAATTCCACAGTTATAGCTGGGTGTGGTGGCATATGCAGTAATCCTCGTCCTTGGGAGGCTAAGACAGGAGGATTGTGGGTTTGAGGCCAGCCTCAGCAACTTAGGGAGACCCTTTAATTAATTAATTAAAGTGGCTGGGGGTAAATTAATTAATTAATTAATTAATTAATTAATTAAGTGACTCAGAGGTAGAATGCCCCTGGTTCAATCTCTAATACTAAAACATTAAAAAGGGGGGGACAGTTACCATTTTCCCCCTCATTTTCCTTTTTTTTTTCTTTTTTGTGGTACTGGAGATTGAACCCAGGGGCATTCTACCTCCAAGCTACATCCCCAGTGCTATTTTTTATTCTTTATTTTGAAATAGGGTCTCACTAAGTTGCGGAAGCCTCACTAAATAGCTGAGGCTGGCCGTGAACCGGATCCTCCGATCTCAGTCTCCCAAGTACTGGGATTACAAGCATGTGCCACCATGCCTGGCTTCCAATGTTGTTTTTAAAATAAAGAATCTTTACTTCTTCCTCTCACATGCAGTGCTAAGATTGGTAAAGCTTGAAGCTCTATAGTTCTTAAAGTTCTCTGTGATTTTTGAATGTCCTTGGATAATTTTTTAAACTGTTTTATGCTAATTGCAGAAGAGAATTGGTAAGTTATCTCTAAATTTCAAGGCCCTTCAGGATTCTTTACTTTCATGAACAAGTTAGCTACATACCTTTCATTTCCTAAGACAGCACTTTCTTTTCCAGGGATATTACCCTGTCCAACAATGTCTCTTGTCCTTAGCCTTTCTGTCTAGCATTTAGAGTTGAGGGTGACTGTTTTGCCTCACAGTCTTCTCTAGGCCAAGATTAGAGTCTTCCTCTCTCAGTTGGTTTCATTTCCTGGGAATTAGCTGGGAGAGGTGACACATCCCTCTAGTCCCAGTACTTGGGAGGCTGAGACAGGAGGATTGCAGGTTCAAGGCTAGCCTCAGCAATTTGGCAGGACCTGTTTCAAAATAAAAAATATAAAGGATTGGGGGTGCTTGGCATGGTGGTGCATGAGTTAATGAGGCCCTCAGTAACTTAGTGAGACCCTCTTTCAAAATAGAAGGTAAAATAAGGCTGGGGGCTCAGAGAACACCCCTGGGTTCAATCCCCAGTACCCTAAAAAGGGATGGATTGGGGGTGTATCTCAGATTCAGTTCCCAGTACAAAAAATAAAATAAAATAAAATAAAAAGGAGAGAGTTAAAAAATCTCAAACTTATCAGTATTCTATACAACAACAAATTAAAACCAAATAGTGAAAGGATATTAAGTACTAGTCCAAAAGGTTTTCTTCTTACATTATCATTAAGTCATCATTTGCATATTTTGAGTCAAAAACTCAGTGGTAGAGCTTGTGCTCAGCACATTCAAGGGCTCGGTTTGAGCCTCAGCATTGTAAAAAATGAAAATGTACATTGGTCATTCTTTTTAAAACTACTTACAAGTATATTTTAAACAGACTCTGGTTGGTAATGTAGCTCAGTGTACAGTGCTTGCCTAACATAGGGGGCCCTGGGTTTCATCCTCAACTCCACAAAATAAATAAACAAACACATAAATAAAAGGAAAATCCACATTTGCTTTCCTTCTCTTATCATGAAGGCTTCTAAAAGGGAATTTGATATGTGCTCCTTGAAAGGCAAAATCTGATTCCAGTTAGGCTCAAAGGGGACTCTCAGGCCTTCTAAAAGGGAATTTCAGATATGTGCTTCTTGAAAGGCCCTGCCCCGCCTCTGCCTGGTGGCACCCTTGCTGCCCATGAGGGTGGGGACAACAACAGTTCAGTGCTGTCACTGACTAGCTGAATGTGGTCTGGTCCAAAAATGGGCGCCAATATGCTTCCTATAAACTTATTTTATGGGATGATATGGCATTATTCTTGCCTGAACAGCTTGAGATATGGCATATCTGTCTGTCTATTTATCATGTATCTATCTATCTATCTATCTATCTATCTATCTATCTATCTATCTATCTATCATCTATCATATATATATGCATCTATCATGTATCCATCCACCCAAACTTCTGTTTAATATCTATCTATCTATCTATCTATCTATCATGTATCTATGCATCTATCATGTATTATGCATCTATCATGTATCCATCCATCTATCCTTCTATTTATCGTCTATCACGTATCCATCCATTCATCCATTTATCCATCCATCATCTATGTCTATATAATTATGTTAATTATGTTTATACATCTATTAATAAATTGATATAGTTGTATAAGTAGCTCTTTTTATTTATCACAAAGATATATTTGTTTGTGAGTCTTTGTGCACCAAATTCTATTAATAAGCCTATTGATGGCTCTTCTTGTACTTGGAGCACTCAGACTGATGAGTAGAGCCAGGTATGTATGTGAATATATGTCTATATCTTATATATATACATATTTATATGATTATGTATGTACTTCTACATGTTCCATAATATCCTTGCCATGAGAATATGGGTAAATATTTATCATATGGGGCTATTTATGTGGAGGAGACCACGAAGGGCTCTGCCTAACCACAATGTCCTTAGAAATATCTCTGAACTTCCCAAGGGTGCTGCTACAAATTCCTCTTGCTTGATGGGTAGACAAGTCCGTCGTTTGGTCTCTACCTGGGTGCAACTGGTGGGTACCAGGTCACCTGATAGAAGGACGACTGCCTGTGGAGAAAGGCAATCCCACTGTGAGCTTGGGAGCCACCCATTCTTAGGACAGCTTTTGGCTAAGTCTCGAAACCTCCGTTGACTGCCTCAGTCCTTTCATCCTTAGATACAGGTTGTGAGGAATTTTGCCCAAAAGCAGGAATGATGTGAGGTTGACCATGAGTACCACAAGGCAGTGTGTGAGTGTGTGTGTGTGTGTGTGTGTGTGTGTGTGTGTGTGTGCATGTGCGTGTATATGTGGTACTTGAGATTGAACCCAGAGGCATTCTACCAATGAGCTACATCCCCCCTCCCTTGCCCTTAAAATTTTTTTGTTTTGTTTTGAAACCAGGTCTTCCTAAATTGCTGCATGCTGGCCTCAAACCTGTGATCCTCCTGTCTCAGCCTCCCAAGTACTGGGATGGTGTGTGCCACCATTGCCTGGCTTTTAGACTAGAGGCCTTTAAAGTTCCTCCCTAGTTCCAGAATCCCTGCCATGCAGCTCACAGCACACAGCTCCTCTGTCCTTCACTGGCACAGACATGATCTGAGACCCTGTTTTTTCACTCAGCCAAAACATAGCCACTGAGGCCCTGGTGGGCACCAAATCTTGTTCTAGGCTAGTGAGTCTCAGCTGTGACCTCCTGACCCTCAGTGTTGACATCACCAGGAACCTGTAAGGCATCAACTGCAGGCCCAGCAGGACCTGTGAGCTAGAAGCCAAGGAAGGCTCAGCATGGCATCTAAGAAGCCCTCTGGGCCATTGTGACATAGCCTTTGCGGCAAAGGACCACTGCCCTGCTACTCTGTGTAAACAGTGAACAAAACTGCTGGGCATGGCTTCTCGGGCTCTGCCCCTGCGTGGTAAGGGTCATAAAATGTGCTGACACACCATTGCTTAACTTTTTTTTTTTTTTTAGCTTTGCCAGCCAATGAAAATGAGGTCACAATAAGAAAATGATGAATTCATGTTTTGGTGAAGTGTCACAAAATTCTCTAAAGCTGGGCCACATATTAGGAAATTCTGGAATTGTTCAGCCATGATATAATGTTATAATTTTATTGTGAACGAGTTTAAGAGTCTTGATGAAGATTTGTTCCCTTTCTCCCATTTCAAAACAGCAACCCAGTCGGGCGTGGTGGTGCACGCTTGTAATCCCAGCATTTGGGAGGCTGAGACTGGAGGATCCGGCCTCAGCTACCTAGTGAGGCCCTCTGCAATTTAGTGAGACCCTGTTTCAAAATAAGGAATAAAAAATAGAGCTGCGGCTATAGCTGGGAGGTAGAATGCCCCTGGGTTCCATCCCCAGTACTGCAAAAAACAAAAACAAAAAAACTGCAGTCCATGACAGAATGCTGATGCTAGAAAATAACACTCTGTGGTATGGCCTCCACCTGAAGACCAAGGGCCCAGTGGAAAGTCCTCCCTTTGGTGCCATCCAAACAGCACGACCATCTTTGTCCTTCCCTCCCTCCCTTCCTTCCTTCCTTCCTTCCTTCCTTCCTTCCTTCCTTCCTTCCTTCCTCCCTCCCTCCCTCCCTCCCTCCCTCCCTCCCTCCCTTCCTTCCTTCCTTCCTTCCTTCCTTCCTTCCTTCCTTCCTTCCTTCCTTCCTATTACCTCAAGAATCTTAAATCTGATAACACATCTCTATCTTCAATAACTTGACTGTATTTATTTCACATCTGGTTTCTTTTCTATAAAAACGAAACCATAAACCAAAAAGGCATAGCGCTGGTTTATAAACATTCATTAAAAACCTTCTTCAGACCTGTCAAAATTAAAGATTTGACAGGGAAAAAGTTCTCTTCAGGCAGACGAGGGGCCTACAACGCCAACCAGGAGATACTTTATGCACTGAAAGTGATAGTCTTAGAAAAATAGAATTTGTTTGGTGCTGCACAGGGGGGTTTGGGGGCAGTGAAATAACTGTATGATGCTCTAATGGTGGACACATGTCCTTAAACTTTTGCCAAAACACACACAGCTTCAAGAGTGAGCCCTTGTGTAGACTCTGGACTCTGGACTCTGGGTGACAATGTGTCAATGTTGGTCCATCTGTTGCAGCAAAGGGACCACTTTGGTGGGGGGTGCAAAGTGTGTGTGTGTGGTGGGGGGTTGTGCATGTGTGGGAGGTTGTACATGCATGTGTGTGTGCATGCATGTGTGTGCACACGCTGTGGCTGTGTTTGTGTGAGGCTGGGGTATATGTGAACTTTGTGTGTTCTATTCCATTTCCTGAGAACCTAAAATTGCTCTAAAAATAAGGTCTATTGGAGAAAAATATAATTTATCCTTAGAGAATGGAAAAGTAGGTGTGTGTGTGTGTGTGTGTGTGTGTGTGTGTGTGTGTGTGTGTATGTGACATGGGATTGAACCCAGGGGCATTCTACCTCTAAGTTATGCCCCCAGCCACTTTTTTTTTTTATTTTGGAGACAGCATCTCACTAAGTTGCTGAGTGTCTTGCTTTTGAGGCTGTCCTTGAACCCGTGATCCTCCTGTGTCAGTCTCCCAAGTACTGGGATTATAGGTGTGCACCACTGTGCCTGGCTGGAAAGGGTTGTTTGTTTTTGTGGTCCTGGGGATTGAACCCAGGGGAGTTCTACCTCCGAGCTATACCCCCAGCCCTATGTTTTATTCTTTATTTTGAAACAGGGTCTCACTAAGTTGCAGAGGGCCTCACCAAGTAGCTGAGGCTGGCCAGGAACCTGGATCCTCCTATCTCAGCCTCCCAAGTACTGGGATTACAAGCATGCGCCACCACGCCCGGCTTTGGAAAGGTGCTTAAAAAATGTTTTTCCCTCCAATCTGTGTCCCAGATACTATCCTGCTGTTGGAAAATTATTAGAGGAATTTGCATATCGATCAGATATCATTTTTTGTAATACACAGCTGCTTTAATGGTTAAAGGACACACAAAGAAGATAAGGAGAAAGCCAGGCGTGGTGGCGCACGCTTGTAATCCCAGTATTCGGGAGGCTGAGACGGGAGGATCCGGGTTCGCGGCCAGCCTCAGCTACCTAGGGAGGCACTCCAAAACTTAGTGAGACTTGGTTTCAAAATAAAGAATAAAAAATAGGCTGGGGGTATAGCTCGGAGGTAGAATGCCCCTGAGTTCAATCCCCAGTACCGCAAAAAAAAAAAAAAAAAAAAAAAAGAAGATAAGGAGAAAAGGTCAAACTGGTCCATCTAACCATGCACAGGGCTCCAGAGCCGACTTGGGGAGAGCTTGAGGAATGAAAAACAAAACAAACATCCCACCCTCCTTCAGCTTTGCAATAATAAAAAATCTGGTCGGCAGTTCCTTATTCAAGACATTGGTAGTCTGTCAAAAAAGTGTAATGATGTAGGGCATGCTAAAAAAAGTCTGAGGTAATGAAGGGCTTGTTTGATGTTCTTTCTTTTCGGTGAGGTTTGAGGTTTCCCCAGTTGCCTGTAGGCTCATGGGTGACCTGAGGGTTTAGAATCAGATCTAAGGCGTTGGGGAGCTCTGGCCCAGCACAGCCCAGGGCCGCCATCGGGAAGGCCGTGAGCAAGTCCATCTGGCTCTTTCAAAAGCAGCCTTGCTTGTTTGCCTTTTCAGTGACATTCTGTTTATTCAAACCTTTTTTCCCCCCTTCCGAGGGAGAAAGCTTAACATTTTTTTCTTTCTTTTTTATGATCTGCCTTTCTTTATCACCAGTGCAGAGGAGAAGAATAAAAACTCTGAAGACAAAATAAAGATTTAAAGCTGGAGAGAAAGGGAAGGAGGCGGCGGCGGTGGCCCTGGGCTGCTGGCACCGCTCACATTCCTGGGCAGCCTAGCCGGCTCTGGAACACATAGCCTGTCATTTCCTTCCAGGGAGGCAGGCCCTAAACCCTCCTGGCGACGTGGGTGGCCCAGGAAGACACAGTGTCTGTCTCATTCAGGAAGTGCCCCCAGCTCCCCCTGGGCCCCACAGCAGGCAGGGTGTTTGCTATTTAAGTAAATAAACTGGCCAGAGGCTCCACGCCCTCTCTCCCACAAGGCCAGTCCATAAGTGGGGGAAAAAAGAGCCACCAAGGGAGACAAGGCAGTCCCTGCCACCCACTGTGATGTCCCTGCTCCTGTCGCTGGCAGCACTGGTCACTCCAGGAAGCTGTGGGGCCACTGCCCAGGGCCTTCTCTGGAAATTCCCAGAAACAGGAGAAGAGGGGGGCTCTGTGGGGACCGTGACCTCCCTCCCCTTTCCAGGCTTCTGAGTCCCTTTGCTTTCATATTGAACAACTTGGGCATCACATCTTATTTGTTCATATGTTCTAGCAGGTTCTCTCCCTCACTTGACTAAAACCCTTCAGGAAGGCTATTTCCTTCCTTCCTTCCTTCCTTCCTTCCTTCCTTCCTTCCTTCCTTCCTTCCTTCCTTCC
>PVLC010010582.1:0-28622 GCA_004027655.1 Graphiurus murinus | reverse complement strand
ACAGGGTCTCGCTAAGCTGCTGAGGATGATCTTGAACCTGTGATCCTTCTGTTTCAGCCTCCCAAGTTCTGGGATGACGGGTATGCACCACTGCACCTGGTTTACTTACTGTCTTTTGTATGCAAGCTTGAGTCCAGTGCTACTTGAGGGGTGGTCCACAGACCTTGGCTCTGGCCTCACCTGGAATGTTGTGAGAAATGCCAGTTCTAGGGAAGGCAGCTGCTCTGCTTGGGAAAGACCTGGTCATCTGTGCTCAGAAGATTCAATACACATGAAAGTCTGTGTTCACAAAGTGTGCAGTCAGACCATGCAGTCTCCAGAGTGTCTCTTCTGTGTACTCCTGGGTCCCCAGAAACCTGACTGCCCAGCTAACAGCAGGCACTCGATAAGTATTTTACAAATGACGAACGTAGGAGGTGACTAATGTTTTTATCCTGCTTGTTTCTACAAGTTCATCCCTGCCTTGCCTCACACAGTCCTGCTGGCCCAGCAGAGCCTGGGCTTGCTATGGGGCTTGCAACCCTCTTGCCTTTCTGGGGGAATTAAACTCAGAGGCGAGGTGAGATGGAGTGGGAGGAGGGCTACGGGTGATGGAAATGGCCTTTTTAAGACTGCCTCCAAAGCCTTCCCTCTGGTCAGATTGCTCCCTCACTCCCTCTCTCATACACTCTTCTTTAAGCCAGGACATTCATGTATACACACAGGTATATATTATTTATACATTGCATGTATACGTATATGTAATGTGTGTGTGTGTGGGGGGGTACTGGGGATTGGATCCAGGGGTGTTCTACCACTGAACTACACCCTTGGCCCATTTTGTTTATTTTGAGACAGGATCTTGCTAAGTTGCTGAGGCTGGTCTCAAACTTGTGATCCTTCTGGTTAGCCTTCCAAGTACCGGGATTACAGGTGTGCAACACTGTGCCTAGCATATATATATATATATATATATATATATATATATATATATATATATATATATATATATATATATATATATGCCAACCTGGTTACCAGTTAATAACACCTGAAGCCACCCACCAGGGCTCCTTCCACACTCTCCTTTCCATCCTGTACTCCTGTAGTGTGGCTGACCAGCCACTGTGCACCAGACACTCAGATAGGCACAGGGGTGGCCTGCAGAGTTCAACAAAGGAGAGTGTCTATGTTCAGGCAGCTCCATTTTAAGTTAAGGAAGGCCAATCAGCACACAATTTCCATGGAAGAACATATGATGAGTGCTGAGAAAGCATTGTTTAAGATTATCTTAAGCTAGCCGGGCGTAGTGGTGTACACTTGTAATCCCAGTACTTGGGAGGCTGAGACTGGAGGATCTGGGTTTGTGGCCAGCCTCAGCTACTTAGTGAGGCTCTCTACAACTTAGTGAGACCCTGTTTCAAAATAAAGAATAAAAAAATAGGGCTGAGGGGTATAGCTCAGAGGTAGAATGCCCCTGGGTTCAATCCCCAGTACCTCAAAAAAGAAAAAAAATTCCCTTTCACTGAGTGTGGTGGCACATGCCTGTAATCCTAGTACTTGGGAGGCTGAGACAGGAGGATCACAGATTCGAGGCCAGCCCCAGCAACTTGGTGAGACCCTGTTTCAAAATAAAAATAAAAAGGACTGGGGTATTGCTTGGAGGTAGAACACCCCTGGGTCCAATCCTCAGTACCACAAAAGTAAATAAGTAAAAACTAAAAAAAGATTCTGTCAGTTGCACTGTTCTGGTGAATTCGGGAACCTCTGAGATAGGACCCCCCCATTGTCCATCCATGCCACCTCTGCTGCCTTGGTCTGTTATTGGTTGTTCTTGGTCTTCTGACTGATGCTAAGTTTCTGCAGGTTAAGGGTGGCTCGAATGTTCTTTTTTATTTTTCACAGTGCTTAGCTCAGAGTGCTCTGCAAGCACCAGTGGCTCCAGTGGAGGGAGGTCCCCACCCCCAGGGACATGTGGCCTTGTCTGGAGTCATTTTTTGGTTGTCACAACTTGAAAGGAAGGTGCTGCTGACATCTAGGGGGTAGCAGCTTAAGAGGCCACTGAGGGCTCCGCAGTGCGCGCAGAAGTCCCTGCGGAGGAGGATCTGGCCCCTCGAGCCAGTATGCGGGGCCCTTGGAATTCCTGCTCACAGCATCCTGTGCCCTTCTAAGGAAACAGGAACACCTCCCCTCCTGCCCTGTGCCACCCAGCAACACGAATCCCCCCCCTCTGCCAGAACTCCATTTGCCTTCCTGAGTTGTGCCCGTGGAGAAGAGGCCGCACACCTCCATTTCTTTAGCCTTTAGGTCAGACTTTTAGATGCCCAGCCTGAGGTGGTCCTTTCTCCTGCTCACACACTTGTCCCAAGGTTCCCAGAAGTCTGGGCAGGACCAGTGGGACCTAGGGTCTACCAGCGAGAGACGTTTGAAGGCCCCACTCGTGGCTCCTGCTGGGGCTTTTCTGGGGGAGTTGCTGGAATGGTACTGGGTCCTTGTTACTCAGATGATGAGTGCCCCCTGCTAGGATGTTTCTGTGGGACAAAGATCAAAACGAGACATTTCTTGGCATCTTAGCTCCATGAATTGGAGTAATTAAAGGCAGAAGTTGTGTCTCAAGATGGCATCATGTTGGATTCTGGGAGATGGTGTAACACTAAGAAGGAAGATGTCCTCACAGGCGAGCGGGGTGGGCAGCTCTTCTAATCAGTGCTTCATGGAGGTCAAGCGAAGGGTCTTTGGGACAGTCTCCCTTTGATCAGAAGCTGTACATCAAACACCTGCTTGCTGTCCTTGCAGGCGTCTTGCCAAAGAAGGTGTCCAAATGCGGTTGATTCAGGCGTCCTGTTTCATGAAGGGGAAATGCTGTTCTTTGCTGGGACAGGGGCGGCTCTGACTGTCCTGAGGACGGGGGGTGGGGGGGGAGGGAGTGGCATTCAGATGGCACAGAGCTAGGCCAGTGGTTGGCGACAGAGACAACTGGGAAGAGAGGGAGGAGAGCCCCTGTCAAAGGCCGAGCCAGTGGGGCTTAGGGGCCATGAGAGTGAGTGCCTGATAGCTATTTTTAACTGGTGATCCCTCCGGGTCCCTGGGGATGGCTCAGCATGGCCACCTACCTCCACCGTGGCTCAGGGTGCACCCTACCCCTGGCTGTGAGGAGAGGGCTGGGGAGCGTGGAGAAGTGGCCACTTATCGGCCATCTTTAGGAGACCGAGGGCACTGTATACCCCATTTCCTCTGGGCTATGATTTGGGTCTGGAGGGTCCCCCAAAGACCCTCGGGTCAAAGGCTTGGCCCCCAGCTGGCTGCTATTGGAGTTGGTGGGACATTTGAGAGGTGGGGAAGGGGGAGGCCCTTAGGTTATTGGGAGTGTGTCCTGGAAGGGGAGAGTGGGACCCTGGTCTCTTCCTCTTCTCCTTTTGATTTTCTGGCCACAAGGTGAGTGGTACTTCTCTGCCACACCCTCCCACCAAGATGTGTTGGTCTGTGAGCCAGACGTGGTGGTGCACACCTGTAATCGAAGTACTCAGGAGACTGAGACAGAGGATTGCAGGTTTAGGGCCAGTCATAGCAACTTAGCAAGACCCTCAGCAAGACCCTATTTTTAAATAAAAAATAAAAAGAGCCAGGGGAGTAGAATGATTTGGATTCAATCCCAGGACCACACACACAAAAACAAATTTGTCTGTGAGCTACAATAAACCTTTTTTTCTGTATAAGATGATTATCTCAGTTATTTCTTTATAGTAAAGGAAAGCTGACAAATACACTTAGGTGTCGCGCGCTGACGTCCGTCCAGCGGAGAAAACACATGACAACAGGTTCCTTTTGTGAGAAGCTTTACTCAGGATTGCTTATGTTGTATAGATTACAGGATCTTTATGCAGGTAATGGCGGCCAAACCCAGAACAACAGAGGCTTATATGTCTGCTTTTGGCCAATCAGGACCTGACTCGTATCTGAGCTCCAATTGGTCAGGAAAGCTAGCCTGCACATAAGCTGACATTGCTGTCTTACCACAACGCCTTATTAGGAGTTGTTTACTGCACTGAGGTACTTCCTCCAGTCACCATCTTTAGGGCGCAGCAGCTTCACCGCTCCCAACACTTAGGAAAGGCACTCAGGCTGCAGCAAATTGAATATTAGTTGAGAAGAGCAGTTTTGAATAGCTAGAAAACTCAGGGACCTTGTGTCACAAGTGTTTTCAAATATGCAAGATTTCTAGTATCTGAAGATTGTGTTGAGAGATTCAGGTGGGATGGATACAGCTGCTGCCCCTGGGAAAAGACTCAAGGCCATCAGAAATGAATAAGTTTCAACTGGCTAGATCAGTGATTTTCAAACAGGGAGATTTTGATGCCTAGGCAGGGTTTAGAGACACGTTTGATAGTCACAAATAGTCACAAACTGCCAGGTGTGGTGGCGCACACCTGTAATCTGAGATGGGAGGATCACAGATTCGAGGCCAGCACCAGCAATTTAGTGAGACCCTGTTTCAAAAAAAATAAAAAATAAAAAATAAAAAAGCCTGGGGGTGACACTTGGATGTAGAATGCCCATGGGTTGGCCCCCTTCAAAAAAAAAAAAAAGAAAGAAAGAAAGAAAGAAATAGTCACAAACTGATGTTGTCCTAGAGGGTAGAAGCCAGAAATGTCACCAGCTGCTTTGCAATACACAGGGTAGCCCCTCGACAATGAAAAAATATGACCTAAAGTGCGGATAGTGCCACTGTCCACAGCAGCCAGCCCTGGCCAGAGCAGACAGAAATGCCTAGAGAGAGTGAGGACGAGGTTCACGTGGAGGCCGGGCTGTGAAGGCAGCCTGTGGGAGAGCTCCCTCCGCTGAGGGGAGGCGGGGGCACAACCCTGCTGCGTCTGCTGGGTGTGCTGGCCTGTGTCCGACTCTGAAATTAGCATCGGGGAGAGCTAAATCCGAGGATGTTTTTGTGCAAGTGTGATTTTGAGCCCCTCTCTCCTGGCAGGGCCCTCTGATGGGGATTGGACTGTTTTCTGAAGTGAGAGAGGTGAAAATCTGTTTTCCACTCCAGGGGTCTGGAAGAATCTCAGTGCGCTAGCAGGCGGCCGGCCTCCTGCTGAGCGTCGCTGGCCCACACTGAGCAGAGGAGTGGTGTCTCATGCAGATGACAGAATAGCTGTGGAGTGCTCCTCATAGCAAGCATGGTGCCGTGAGAGCCAGGAGACAGTGGACTGCCCTCCACGCCTCACGCAGGGCCCTGAACGGGGCACAGGCTCTGAGAAGAGAGGAGTGAGACCCCCATACTGGAGATGGGGGGACAAAATGGGTCTCCTCTGTGCCTCCTTCCACAGCTCATCTGGGTCAGTGTCTGTCCTATTCCGCTTGAACTGTGTTATGGTTTAAATATAGACTGTCCCTCGGAAATGCTCATGGATTTGTAATGCAAAAATGTGAAAAAGTTGACTAGGGGCTCTCATCTTATCAGTGAATAAATCCACTGATGGATTAATAGGGGTGTGTGTGTGTGTGTGTGTGTGTGTGTGTGTGTGTGTGTTAGTTACTGGGGATTGAACCCAGGGGCATTCTACCTCCAAGCTACATACCCCCAGCCCTTATTTATTTATTTATTTTTGAAACAGGGTCTCGCTAGGTTGATGAGAGTCTCATTTGCTGAGGCTGTCCTTGAACCTGCAATCTTCCCATCTCACCAACACTACTGCCATAGACCAGCACCTGAAAGATAGTTTTATAATAGTGCTTTTATGTTTAAAAAATCATATTTCTAGACCTTTAATTAATTTTGTATTAGCAGTCTCAAGAAAGAAATGTGAGTAAAAATAGTTTCCCAGATTCTGTATTTGAATAAATTGAAGCTAGGTGTGTGTGTGTGTGTGTGTGTGTGTGCGCGCGCGCGCACGCACGCACGAACCCAAGAGCCCGTGCATGCAGGTGCCTGTGTCTATGTGTGTTCAGAAAAGTCTTGTTCATTCAGATATTGTCTTATGGTAATTTATTTCTTTCCTTCCTTCCTTCCTCCCTCTCTTCCTCCTTCCCTCCCTTTTTTGGTACTGGAGATTGAACCAAGAGGCATTCTATCTCCAAGATACACCCCCAGCCCTATTTTCATTTTTATTTTGAAACACATTCTTACTAAGGTTGCTGAGAATCTTGCTAAGTTGCCAATGCTGGTCTTGAACCTGCGATCCTCATGTCTCAGCCTCTGTCTTAGGATAACTTTTTTTTTTTTTTTTTTTTTTTTTGCGATACTGGACATTGAACTCAGGGGCATTCTACCTCCGAGCTATACCCCCAGCCCTATTTTTTATTCTTTATTTTGAAACAGGGTCTCCGTAAGTTGCGGAGGGCCTCAATAGGTAGCTGAGGCTGGCCTTGAACCCAGATCATCCAATCTCAGCCTCCCAAATGCTGGGATTACAAGCATGTGCCACCACGCCCGGCTGTCTTAGGATAACATTTTTAAAAAGCCGATACCGTATATAAACCCCTTTTAGATTTAGGGCTAATTTAGTTGGAAACCTTAAACTCAGCACCAATATAAAGAAATTCAACATTGCCTTCTGTTTAGAAAATGGCCACATGTCTATTTTTTTATTCATTAATTCCCATACCTATCAATTCTTTAATATTTATTGAGTACACTCAAGGTGCATAGAAAGATGCTGAGGTAGCAGACAAGCATTCAGGAGGATAACATGTGCAGGACAGGCTCTCTTCATTCCAGAAGTGTACCAGAGAGATGGGTTTCTCCGTTTCTCCTTGAAACGGTTAAATGTGGAAGAGGTCACCAGTTTTTCTTCCAACGCCCATTGCATCTCTCCAGTGGGATGTGATTGGAAGTAGAGGATGACACCCTTTAAAGGAAGGGTGTGCTCTCCTTTGCTCTTCTGCTGTGGGTGACCACCGCCCACCCTGAGCGAAGACAGCACAGCAGGAAGTACAAGGAGCCTGGGTCCCCGCGCGGTGGGGCTGACGCAGCCGCTCTGGGCTGCACATGCGCAGACAGTTCTTACTAGAGGAATCGGCTTGCATCCTGTTGAAGTCATTGTTTCCTCTCTGTTTGGGCAGCAGTGGAAGCTGTGTGCTAATTATTCTGTAACTCTGTAGGGCAGGATTGTGAAACAGAGTCCTGAGATTAGTGGGACTGGAACAGAGGAGGCTTTAAAGAAAGGCGGCTGGGCTGAATTTCTAAGGCAGTTAGGAGTGAGTAGGGGTCGCTCCAAATGGCTCAAGGATTACTGCCTGCTTGGGGACCGCCAGGAGGTCAAGCCAGCTGGGTGGACTGAGGTCCCTAGGGAAATCCTGGACAGATGGGATATGGACAGGATTTGAAAATCCTATAGAATTTCAATTTTATCCTGGAGGCAAGAGGAAATCCCAGAGTTTGGAAAGCAAGTTGTAGAGAAACTCTGGAGCTGGCAAGTTCACTGGTGGAGGGAGACCAACTGCAGCCTGATCCAGGGGCTTTCCAGGGGGCTGCTGAACCTTCTGGAACGCCAGGGAGGGGCTGACTAGAGGCGTGGGGGGCAGGGGTCCTTGATCCTCCTCTTCTTAATTCAACCAGGGAATATCTGTTTTATCTGTTTAATGTAGATTCTGAGTTTCTGTGAAAGTTTCGCTTGGAGACAAGTGCCCCTGGGGCTAAGTAGTTTGAAAGCCCCAGGCTCTTAATGGCTGTGGGTCTAGGAAATCTTCAAGTCCAGCATGAAGTCTGTGTCCAGGGGGGCGCTTAGTGTTCATTCAGTGTTTGCATGCTGCCAGATTAAGAGTTTAGAGCAAGCAGGTCCAGGAGCTTCTGCTAACCAGCTGCAAGATCTCCAGCCTTAGTTTCCTCATCTATAAGAGTGATAAGAGATGTGGCAAGGCATAACAAGAGAATATATGTAGTGTACACAAACCACACACGGTGCATATTCACTGCTCAAGGCATGTGGGCCAGTGCTTTCGTTATTATTATCTGATGAGGGTGAAGCTTACAGCAGATTATTAAGCTGTGGGGAATAAAAAATAGACAGCTGGTGGAGAGTGGCAGTTAGGAAATTGCTTTCACTGAAAAAAACCTCACCGAGAACTAATTCTGGTGCTGGGAGTGAAGATACAGTGATGTGACCCGGTGACTGTCAGCTGTGCTGCAGGACTTCGGCAGGAGGGGAAAACAGCTGAAGCATCTGCTGCATGGCTAGCACTCCACAAAAGCTCTCAGGAAGTTTCCATAACTTACATCCAGGCTGCTGTGGTTCGGTGTGTCTCCTAGAGGTTCATGTGCGGGAGCCTTGGTCTCCAGTGTGGCCAAGTGGAGAGAACCTTTACGAGGTGGGCCGGGTGGGAGGTGGTCAGGTCACTGGGGTGCCACCTTAGAAAGGATTAACCAGAGAGTTGCAAACTGAGTTGATTCTCTCAAGGGTGGGTTGTTATAAAGCGAGGCCACCCCGAGTGCCTGGCCCCTTCTGCGTGTGGCCATTTCCCTTTCTGTTTCTCTGCCATGTTGTGATGCAGCCAGGGAGTTCCCACCAGAGGCCGAGCAGAGGGAGCTGTCTGATCCTGTCCTTTCAGCCTCCACAACTGTGAGCTAATGAGCCACCTTTCTCAATAAAGTCCTTGGCTCAGGTCTTTTGTTGTAGTAACAGAAAATGGACAAGTACAGGAGGAACGTGACTTTCCAGAGGGTAAATTTCTTAGAGTTCATTCTTCCCAAGCTGAATTAATGTTTCCTCTTTTTATTTTTCACCATAGGGCCTTAGGGATTTGCCTTTCTTTCCAACCTGTCTTCATCTCCTTTTCTCCCAGGAATCTCTCTCCTGGTTGTACAAAAAGAACAAAAGGATAAGGAATATCTCTCTTGCCATGCAAAATAAATCTTGTAAACCTGCCACTTGCTTGTAACTGTGGGAAATGGACTGCAGGAGAATATTACAAGTTCCTAAGAAATGTATAAAAACTCTGCTCAGTATTTCTAGCTTCCATGCGTGTGTAATAAAGACAACTTTTTTTTTTTTGTATATCATCTTCTCTGACTTCCTTCTTAAATGTTTCTCTGGATTTCTTTTAATTCTTGCCTTAGAAATGGGCTTGCCCAGTGCTGTGTAGGTGAGACCTTAGATTAAATAATGTAGACTTCAGCTCAATAACTACTAATAAGGTATATTTTTCATTAGGAACAACAAGGTGAAAAAAGGAAGGAATTATGTTTTGAGGTGCAGGTTGTGTAACAGGAGAAAGTGAAGTGACTCATTTCTCTCCATCCAGATGAGCCCCAGATTGGAAAGATAGAACAAATATGGGGAGAAAAAAAAACCCAAAGTAGATGAGGTCGTAAGAACAGCTGGCCACAGTTTGGGGTCTTGACCGTTGCCTGCAGCTGAAGTTGATTTGATTAGTGATTATAATCATGGGCTTGTATAAAGGAGATAGAGACGTAGGGAGAAGCATGCTGCCCTTTTCTGCAGTGTGACCTAGCCTGTCCCAGCTGACACGCTTGGCCCCATCCCTCAGGTTCTCCCTGAGTGCACAGGCACCTGCTCCTGGTCACCTTCTTCCTGCTCAGCATTGCCTTGGGCTAAGCATGTGTGATCACAGCAGAATATCTAAAGAAAAATGACAGTGACAGTGACAGCTCTTAAAATCCTGTCCATGAAAAGGATTGTCCAAGGAACCAGTGATACTTCAATTTAGCCAGGTATGGTGGTACATGCCTGTAATTCCAGTACTTGGGAGACTGAAACAGGAGGATCACAGATTCAAGACCCACCTCAGCAACTTAGTGAGGCCTTCAGCAACCTGTGACACCTTGTTTCAAAATAAAAATAAAATAGGGCTTGGTGTATAGCTCAGAGGTAGAATGTCCCTGGGTTCAATCCCTAGTAAAAAAAAAAAAAACAAAAAACACACACACACACACACACACACACACACATGAGAAGTCAGGGAGAGGAAACTTCCATCCCTTTGCTCCTTGCTGTGCCAGTCACCGGGACAAGGACCTTACATAAATGGCTTCATTTGCTTCTCACAGCAAGCCCATTCTGTGGCGTGAGAGATTAAACATTCTGACATTGGCTTTGGGGTTAGGAAGGATGCTGCTGGGATGCCAACCAGGAACTAATGTTTCTTCCTCAGCAGCCATTCTGTCTCCTAGAGGAAAAGTAGCCCCCTTTAAGTCTTGCAAGGGATTCACACAGAGGAGAGTTTCTCTTACTTGTGAAGCTTTGGGGAACAAAACTAGAAACAGTGAGAGGGTTGCAGGAAGGCAGATTTCTGCCCCTTTAAGGAACAACTGTGCTTCTATTAGTGCTATTAGAAATTAGAGTGGGCTGAATGGGGGCAAGGGTGGGTGGGTTCCTTTGTTGGAACCCTAATCCCAGTGTGCTGGTGTTTGGAGGGGGGGGCTGTGGAAGGCAATAAGGTCCTGAGGGTGGGGCCCTCGTGAATAGGATTAGCGTCTCTTATAAGAGGCCAGAGAGCTAATTAGCTTTTTCTATGTTGTGAGGCTACAATCAGATAGCTATCTGCAGCCTGAAAGAGGGCTCTGGCCAGAACCTGACCATGCAGACACCCTGATCTTGGACTTCCAGCCTCTAGAATTGCAGGGCACAGTTCCTGCTATTTATAAGTCATCGGACCTCTGGCACTTTGTGATAGTAACCCCAACTGAGACATCTCCCATCATTTCAAGAGTGTTCTAAACATCTGAGGGCCATGGCTTGATCAAGGGAGACCACAGTCCCCGGCCCTGTGGATCACCAACAGCTCTTGAACTCCAGGCTGTCCTGCCCTGAGCTTGCTGTAGTTGCCACCTGCCCCAAAGAGCTGCCCCTCAGCCCCTTAAACTCTTCTCCTTCTCAGTCCAGACTCTATGGCAGGAGGATGAGCCTTATCATGTGGTTTTAGTAGCCTCTATCCTGCCCCCTCTTTCCCACCTAAATGCCACCCAGTCGGAGAGCCCTGACCTCCCATGGTCAGCAGCGGTCACCCCAGCCCGCCACCCTCCGAGCTTCCTCAGAGCTCTCACCACCATGGAAATGACAGGATAAGTTTTATCCATTTCTGTGTTCTAGGATGCCAGTGCGGCTGGGGAGGGCCTAGTGTGTTCTGAACCCAGAGCAGGCCCGAGGAGTGAATCCCCAGCTCCCAGGATCTTACACTCACCAGCCGAAGATCTCCTTCATCCCTTTTGGATGTCTCCATTCTCCTGAGGCCTGGACCTCTCCATCTTGTTCTGTGTGTCTGTGGCATCTTCTCTAGTCAGTTGTCAAGGTGAGTCTACCCTCGATGAACCTGCTTTGCTCTTTCTTTTCTCCTTCCTTCCTTCCCTCCTTCTTTCCTCCTTTCTATCCTCCTTCTCTCCCTTCCTTTCTCCCTCTCTACCTTCCCTCCCTCCTCCTTACTTTCTTTCCCTTTCTTGTCCCTTCTTTCCTCCTCCTTTCTCCCTTCTCTCCTTCCTCCTGTCTCTCCCCTCTCCCCTCCCTTTCCTTTCCTTTTTCCTTCCTCCCTCCCTCTCTTCCCTTCCTTTCCATTCTTCTCTAGCAAGGTCTCAGCAGAGGGCAGAGGTCCTGGAGGATGGGCAGGCCCCCGGACACCTCTGCCTTGTTGCACCCCGTTTCCCTGTGTTCTGGACATCTCAGAGTGCAGACAGAATGCAGACCCCTGTGACCTAACTCCTTCCCACAGTCCCGGGACAAAGACCCTTGAATTCAGGGGTGCTCCCTGCCCCCTCCCAGCGGTCTTCACAACATTGTCATCAGACGGCTTGTGTTTTTCTGGTTGAGTTCTACACCAAGCTACATGTAGGAACCTTTGGTTTGAAGCCCCTCGGTGACTACAAGAGAGAAGAACTTCACCTGATAATGGTAACAAAAGAAAGTTAACATCAGAGAAGAGGTTTGACAGAGTATCAAGACATGATTCCTGGCATAGTCATTTTTTCCCTTCTAAAAATGTATATCAAAACATTTATCCCTTAAAGCCCTAGACATGCGGTAAAAATAAAGTTTAGTTTCTAAGGGAAGAAGAGTGCTGTGGCTTCTCGATGTTGGGGTGCTCTGAGCTCGCATAACCTTGTAGTGATGAGCAGATTTCAACGAGGCTTGAGCTTTAGAGCTTGACCTAGCAGCAGGCTCAGCAGGCTCAGGGCGCTGATACGGCACATGTCCCCAGAGTTGTTCTTGTCTGAAGAGCCCCATTTATGGAAGTGACTTCCGTCAACAATTGTAACTAAAGAAGTCGGTCTAAGTTTAAGAAGGAATGATTCTCCACAGCCGCTAAATGTTTTTGGGGTTTAGTCACTACATATCTTCAGCTCAATTTTCTTCCCCAGAGGAAACCATGCACACACAAACACCCTCTCCAAGTGCGTTGCAGGCTCTTGTGGCAGGTGCTCTGGACAGGGTGGAGGCAGGGGCCTCGGTGGGGTTCTTTGGGACCAATGGGAAGTCACAGGGACTTCTTACCTTGGAGATATTTATTTATCTTCTGACTTGACCTTAAGAAGTCTTGCCAAGGTGAAATGGACTTCAGCTGCTTCTGACCTGTTACTTTAATTTTTTTTCCTTGCTGCTTGGGAGCACGCATGGTGTAGATTCAGTTCCATGTGTGGGATGAAGACCTCTTGTGTTGCTACTTGCAGATTTTCATAAGAACCAATACCCATCCCTGAATGCAACCCCCTGAAACAAAGGGCTGGACATTGCACATCATTTGAAGATGGTGGGTTAGTGAGGTCGTTCCACCAACTGCAAACATTTGCTGAGCAGCTTTTATAGTCCAGAACTCTGTACAAGCAATAGACAAAGGGCAAAGAGGAAGCCAGTGGACTGTGACTGCTGAGTCAGCGTGTCCTGAAGACGCCCGGCTTGGTGGCAAGGAAGAAATAGTCTACCCTGTTCCTAGCAATGCACCAGTAGGGTGGTTCCTGGTAGCAAACCAATTGATGGAAAGCTATTTCTTCTCCCTTTCTTTACTTCAACCTCCAATCAGTGGTGCTGTTCTATCTGCGTATGCAATTTAAGTGTAACACAAAAACCCTATGAGAAAGCCAGAGTGGAATCCCACCTGGCCCCTTGCCAGTGTGTGATCTGGGGAGGACTGTGCCCGTCTCACCAGCGTCCTGCCCCACACTCACAGAGCCACTGTGCAGGGGAGGAGGCTGGAACCTGACCCTTGGAGATCTCCTGACCCTTAAGGAGGGAAAGGAGCCGGTAACATTCTCATGTTGCCTGAGGCAGAAGAAATCCTGAGGTATACCTCCAGCCCTTCATTTTATTTTATCATGGTACTAGGGATCAAACCCAGGAACATTCTACCTCTGAGCCATATTTTAATTTTGAAACAAGGTCTCACTAAGTTGTTGGGGGCCTCATTAAGTTTCTGTGATTCTTCTGTCTCAGCCTCCCAAGTACTGGGATTACAGGTGTGCATCACCATGTGTGGCCCCTTTTATATTTTTTTATTTTGAAACAGGATCTTGCTGAGTGCTGAGGCTGGCTAAACCTATGGTCCCCCTGTCTCAGCCTTCCAAATACTGGGATTACAGGCCTGTGCCACCACCACACCTGACTTGGCTCTGTTTTTTCATTTAATGAAGCAGCAGCACTTTTATTTGGGGGAGAAATATGTTAAAAGCCAAATACTCAGTACCTCATTGTAAAGGCCCTGGCTATCAATCACTGAGTCTGACTCTCCAGGCCCAAGGCTGTTGCTGAATCTATTCCATGGCCTGTTTCTCCCTGCTCTGTGGTTCGTGGTCTGTACCATCTCTTCCCTACCTGCTGAGTTCTCCAGTCTTCTCCCTCAGACAAGAGCTGCTTTTCTGAACAGATAAGGATTGGGAGAAAACAGGCCTCTCTCCCCATCAGGCACTCCTTGGCAGATGAGAACCTGGCTGCTTCTCAGGGTGGACACATCTGCACTTGGGGGAAGAGGCTGGCTTGGAGAGAATTAGCTCCTTTAGTGGACCCATATTATGAGCATCCAGGGAGAGGGAGAGAACTAGAAACAGTGGTATTTCAACTCCCACCCACTTCTGGAGAAACCGAAGATCCCACCCTGGCCTCTGCAGATGAGAAGAGCCGGCCTCCCGCTGTGACATGATGCGCATGCGCAGGATAGAAGCTTGGCGGCCCTGGGTCTCAGCAGGGTTAACTTTTGCGCTAATTCAGGGATGACGCTGCTCTGCTCGCCCTGGGTGTTTGCCTCTTGCCTTTGTTAGTGGACGTCCAGACCCATAGAGGCAGGCCTCTCCTCTCCAGCTCCCGCAGGCACCATGCTCTGCCTCTGCCTGACAAGTACACAGAGTCCTTTTAGCATTCAGAGGCGCAGAGAGAGCCGGGGCCATCAATGCCTGTCAGATCCAGAGTGAACAATATTCCATCAGGCATTGACTGACCGCGCTGTCAAAAGTGTCAAGATTTGGCCATTTTGGGAGAAACAAATGGATTCTGCCTGAGCCCCGCTGTCTTGACCAGCGAGCAGAAAAGGCTCAAATGCCCCTCCCCTGGCAGTGCGTTGCATCCGGATAACCTCAGGTGAGCTGAGAGTGCAGGCCAGGCACCTCACATACCAAACCTCATAGTTCCTTGCCCTGGAGGGTAGGGTTCTCCTAAGGGTCACGTGGTTGACCGGATGCTACAGTTTGCGGCAGCTGCCCTACTCACAAGAGAGACTGTACTAGCGAATATCACTAGACCAGAAGAGGAGCAAAAGTCGAAGTACGGCTTCTACTGAATGTGTATCACTTTTGCATCAATGTCAAACTGCACATCGTAAGGTGAGCCGTCGCAAGCCGTGGACTCTCTGTGGGTTGATTTGTATAGGCAGCTATGCACAGGCAAGCAGGCCTGCAATGGGTACTCAGGGCCACACAAGCCCTCTTCAGTTGCAGCTTTCCAGTAACAGAAGTGAGGACTGATGGAAACTGCAAAATTGAGCTCTGAAGTTACTTCCTTAAAAATCAGAAGAGTTTACCTAACTTTTTTATGAGAAAAGAAAAGAAAAAAAGTACCTCTCACCATATGTTTTCTGGGAGGGAGGAGGAAGAAGGAAACAGAGTATCAAAGCTCAGTGTCAACTCTCAACAGCCCTGGATACCATGGGTGGGTAGTCACTGGGATCCAGGAAAGATGGATTGAACCAAAGATATGCAAAATAATTAGATACAATGTTCCCCTATTATATTAGCAAAGATCTTTGAAAAAATGATAATACCCAAGGTTTAAGGAAGAACACATTTATGCTGATTGAATAAAATGGCCTATTAGTCAGCTCTCTATCACTATAACACTCAAGATAAATCAACTTATAAAGATAAAAGGTTCATTTGGACCATGGTTTTGGAGGTTTCAGTTTGTGATCCATTGGCCCTGTTGTTTTGGGTAGCACATCCTAGTAGGAGTGAGTGGTATACCAAACATCTCACTTTATGGCCAGGGAACCAAAAAGAGGAAGAGGAAGGGTCTGAGGTCCCATCATCCCCTTCAAGGGCACACCCCCAAGGACCTGAAGACCTTCCAGTAAGCTCCGCCTCTTAAAGGTTCTACCGCATCCCTACAGCACCAGCTGGGGGTCTAGCCTTGAGCACATGGACCTTGGGGATACTCCAGATCTGAACTATAGCCAGGTCGCAATAGTTGGTATAAAAGAGCACAGAAATGTTCAGACCTTTGGATGCCATAATTCTATTTCTCGAAAGTTTTTGAAGGGGATAGTTAAACAGGATCTTACTGGTTTCTGATTAAGAAAGCCCTTTGCAAAGTGCCCCATAACACCAGAATATTGCAAATAACTTCGATGCTCAATAGTACAGTATTGGCTAAGCAAAGCATTTGTTCAGATGCTATTGCTCACACCAATCAAGATGCCTGCCGAGGCTCCAGCACTGTTTTAGGAATATTTTCCTCAGATGTGCTCTTGATATACAGTTTGACCCAGTGTTGAATGTGGGCTAGTAAACTGACTTTCAGTCAAAGCAAGATATTGTTATCTGAGAAGTTTTGAGTTATATGGATACATCTGAGACTTTATTCAAATTTTAAGTTAATATTGCAATCTTCATTTAAGAATTTTAGTGGTTAAAAATTTTTTTTTCTTTTTTTGTGGTACTGAGGATTGAACCCAGAGGCATTCTACCTCTGAGCTATAACCCTAGTCCTTTTAAAATTATTATTATTATTATTATTATTATTATTATTATTATTATTATTTTGTGGTATTGGGGATTGAACTCAGGGGCATTCTACCTCCGAGCTAGACCCCCAGCCCTATTTTTTATTCTTTATTTTGAAACCGAGTCTCACTAAGTTGCGGAGTGCCTCACTAGGTAGCTGAGGCTGGCCGCGAACCCGGATCCTCTGGTCTCAGCCTCCCGAATGCTGGGATTACAAGCGTGCGCCACCACGCCCGGCTTTAATTATTATTTTGAAACAGGGCCTCACTAAGTTGCAGAGGTTAGCCTTGAACCTGCAATCCTTCTGCTTTAGCCTCCGAAGTCCTGGGATTACAGGCATGCACCAATGCTTAGTTTTTAAACTTTTAATGTTAAATCATAGTGTGGTGATGGTGATAGCTTAACACTGTCAACTGGCAGAGTCCCCCTGTGGCCACTGTTTTCACCTGTGACATGCTAGATGCCCACCCTCAACTGGAGTCAGTGGAGCAGCACTCTCAGCAGGGGTCTGTAGAAAATACGGGTTCCCCAGGGGGCCTATGGGAGCCTCATTACTGTGGGTTATCATGAAAAGATTACGCTTTCTTTCTGCAAAGCCAGTGGTTCTTGGGGTGGATTAGGCATTGTCTGGAGACAGTTTTGGCTGTCACAACCAGAGACAAATGTGACCTATGTCTGTTGGGTGGAGGCCAGGGATGCTGCTGAACATCCAGTGATGTACAGGGTGGTCAGCACCTCACAACCCCAAATCATCTAGTCCAGCCATGCACGAGCAGAAGGCATGTCTCCTGCCCCTGGGGTGAAGATTTGGTAGATAGACTTGAAGCAGTCCCCTAGGCTGAAGCTTTATGAACTTCTTAAAGATGCAGTGAAAACCTCTGACTATTTCAGAAGATCTCAGGTGCTTTTGCTTGGGTGATAGTTTGGAAAGTGAATGCTTCACAAATGCTTGGTCCCAGGGTAGAGCAACTGGGAGGTGGTGAAAACCTTAGGAGGTGGGGCCTTCTGGGAGGCCTTTAGGGGACTGTAGGACCCCTCTCCTCCCCCTTTTGCTTCTTGACTGACACAGCGAGCCATTTTGCTCTGCTCAGTGTTCCCTTCATGATATGCTGCTTCACCACAGGCCCAAAGAAGTCGGCCAATCAGTCATGACTGGAACCTTCAAAACTGGGAACCAAATGAGCTTATAAATTAATTATCTCAGGCATTTCATGATAGTGATGGGAATCTGACTAATACAGTTTGTCCTCTTTATTTCCAATATTTTCGCATGCACTTGAGGAAAAAATTATAAACATTATATCTAAAAGAACATAGCACTGGAATGGTTTTTGAGATAGAATGGTATCTCTGAATTTTGCAGGCCAATTCCAGTATCTCCTCAGCAGTGGGAAGGTAGGAGGGTCATGAAGTAGACTGAAGAATGAATGCTTGCCTTCCCCAAGCCCATTGCCCAGGGCTCTCGTTGAACTACCCTCTCTGCATGGGATCTTTGGTTGCTAATGCACTGTGTTAAACTTACAGTATTGCTTGCTGTATGATAGAATTTAAGAAATTTTTGTGGTTCTAGGGGTTAAACCCAGGGGCATTCTACCTTTGAGCTACACCAAGAGCCCTTTTTATTTTTGTTTTGAAACAGGGTCTTGCTAAGTTACTAAGAGCCTCACTAAATTGCTGAGGCTGGCTTGGAACCTGTGATCCTCCTGTCTCAGCCTCCCAAGTGCTGGGATGACAGGTGCTTGCCACCATGCCCCCGACATGCATGACAGAATTTTAAGGCTTCTTTGTTCTTCTAGCTGCCTTTGAACCATAATAGCTGCTGTTTCAGCCTGTTGGAACATTTTGTAAAATTACACGATAAGGCAGCTCCCAAATCTCTTCTATGTCATGTAGTTTATCTTCAATTAGAAGGAATGATGAAAGAGACTCAGTCTTTGGGGATTACAGGCAGCAATTCTGTGCCATAATTGCTTTCTGAACACATAGCTGAAGAGTGCGAACAAACTGTGGGATGCTTGTGATTCCTAAATCACTCTCGGCCTTCGCCACGTTTGTTCCATTGTTGGAGAGCACTGCTCGATGCTTTTCTTGATGGGCTTTCCATTATATAAATATTTCTTCAGTCGGAGTCACTCTTCTGGGAAGAACCACAGCCTCTTGGCAAGGAAATAAAGATGAAGCCACTCGGCTTCATCCTTCATCTAAGCACGCTGTCAACTGATGGGAAGAATGCAAAAGCGACCCGTTTAGCAACACCATGGCACTCATGTGCACAGTGGGACGTGGTGCAGAAAACTTCTCAGTAACATGTTGTCTGGAAGGAGCTTTGCACCTACCATGCGAGTGGATCGCAAGTGTCCTTTGCACCTACTGAAATCAGTTAGTTCTCAGGAAAGAAACATTTTGATAAACTTTTTGCTCAAGTGTTTAGTTTCTGTAGACCCAAAGGCCTTACAGAATTATATTTTAAAGAATCAAGATGAGAAGTCTGTTGTTTTGAAATTGGTGGATGAGAATGTGTGCCTCAGGTGCCTCGCTCGATTGTGACACTTTCTTCATTCATTGTTTATTCTTTATTACATCTGGACCAGTCATGATTTTTCAGGCATATCACTGTACATTATCTTGGGTTTCTTTTATTCCTTATGAAGTTGTGAGGGGATAAAGATAAGATTCTGCTTGAAATTTAGCCTCATAGATAAGAATTCCTAAATAGGATCTTTTCCTGAGAGATTAATGGCCTATGGGGACCGAAAATAGAGTTGCATATTTGTCATTAACCAGATGGTTAATATAGTTATTAAAGTCTGTTTTGTTTAATATTATCAATGCTTCCATTCCAAATAATTCTCTTAACGTTAAAATTATAGTATAATTTCATGGTTGTTTATTCTGTTATTGAAACTTTAATGAATGATTATTTGCTTTAAAAGGACACAATGTTCTTTCTAAAATTACGTAGCTAGAATCTTCTCTTTATATTTGCATTAACCGTCTGCTTTCTTATTTAATGATTGGAGAGTTGTGGGTTAAGTGTTTTTGCATGGGATACTAGTAATTTTCACAAACTATATAATTATTCCTGCATTTTACTCTTGAAATGTTAACAATTCATTTATATATTAAATGATTTATAGAATTTAATATATAAAGCATAAAATATATCTTTAAAATATATTTAAAATATAGAACACATCAGGAGATTTAGTCCATGTTGTATTCAGAATGCTTACCTGATCTGAAACTGGAGCTTCATTTATTAATAATCAATTTAAATGACCGATCTGACTTTGTCACACTATTGTTGCTGTTATACTGATTCAATATGACAAGAATCTGTGGGATTATAATTATTGATTGCACCCAAGTGTGGAGATACCAGAAATGATGTCGAAGTTCACATTTAGCTCTTTTGCCTTTTGAAGACTAAGGCCAAAGCTGAAGATTTTGTCAAAAATCCAGGATTGAGCCAAAATGTTGGAGCATTCCTACAATTCAGCAGAGTATTCTAGTTTTGTATGTTTACATGCACACACATGCATGTATATATTATTATGTATGCGATAAATTATATCCTCTAAAGTAACATTTCATAGACCATTTAAAGATATGGAAAAATGTCCAGACAGTGCGATAGTAACAGAAGTACCACCCTGCTGTGAGGACCACCTCTGCCCACCCCAGTACTATAGCCCAGCAACTGCATTGTAGCTGGTCCAATGGAGGGCATGAGACACAGCCCCAGATGGCTACAACTGGCCTTCTAACCAGGCTCACCAGGTATAGATTTGATTTAGAAAGAGAAACATGATGTCTTATATGCCAGAAAGCATGGAATTAATACCTGACATGTGCATCTATGTGCCTATAGAAACCAAAACATATCAGGTATACATCAAGGCAGTAACACTGGTTTCTCTGGGGACAGGGATAAGGAAAGATTTTCCTTTTTATTTTTTTTTACTCATTTCATTTCCAAATCTCTAGAATGAATTTGTACTGATTTTATGATCATGAGGAGTAGGCTTAATAAGCCAGCTGATGACCTAAAAACAAAGATCCTCAGTAATTAAGACATTCAGAGCAGCAAGAATAATGTCTTCCTGTCTCTTGCGCCTCTTTGTCTCAGCAAAAAACAGCAGCTATTGTTTTCTGAGAGATTTTTATGAGCTAGGCACTGTGCTAAGCATTTTCTGTTAATTATCTTAATCTTCACAATAGTAAGGCAGGATCTACTATTACTAACCTTTATTTATTTATTTATTTATTTATTTATTTATTTATTTATTTATTTATTTATTTATAGCAGTATACCCATGGACATTCTACCTCTGAGATACACCCCTAGTCCTATTTTTTATTCTTTATTTTGAAACAAGGTCTCACTAAGTTGCAGAGGGCCTCACTAAATAGCTGAGGCTGGCCATGAACCCGGATCCTCCCATCTTAGCCTCCCAAGAACTGGAATTACAAGTGTGCACCACCACACTGGCTATTACTCACCTTTTAAAGATGAAGAAAAAATATAAAACATTGTTCAAAGAAATAAAATAGGATCTCGAATAGAACGCTATATAAAGATTTCATATAGCAAGGGTTGGCAGACTTTTCCTATAAAGAGCCAGATAATACTGAATATTTTAGGTTATGCAGACCAGAGAGTCTCTGTGGCAACCATTCAATGTTACCACTCTGGTCAAAAGTAGCCACAGACAATAGGTAAACAAATGAATCTGCTGTGTTACCATAAAACTTGATTCATGAATATTGGCAATGGGCTAGTGTTGGTCTGCAGACCATAGTCTGTCAACCTTGTTATAGAGAAAGATAATATCATAAACATACAAAACTTCCTAAACCAATATCTAATTTAAAAGCAATTTTACTAAGGAATTTTGGGTACTTTTATCGTTCAGGCATCGACTGTTCCCTGGAAATGCTCAGGTATGAATGCAGAGATGTTCAAAGGTAAAATGATTGAATTGTGGGGTTTCTGGTTTCATCAGTGAATAAATCAATTAATGGACTTATTGGGTGGTAAGGTAAGCAAGTGGGGGGGGGTGACTGGAGGAGGTGGGTCACTGGGGGTATGGCCTTGGTTACTAAATATATGTCCATGGAGCCCGTCCTTGTTCCAGCTCTGTCTGCTTCTGCCTTGGTGACTCGAGGGCCGAGCCCTTGCACTCCTCTCTCTGCTCCCCACCACCATGCCCGAGCTCTGCAGACTTCACCCAGCTAACGTGGACTACAGCCTCGGAACTCTCCAGGGCTGGGAGAAAATAGATCTTCCTTCCTCTACATTCTGGTCAACAGATATTTCGGGTCATAGAAGTGAGAGTGCTGACTAAAACGGGTATTATTTCTTTAACATCTAGAAGAGGAAGGCTTTTTAAATAAGATAGGAAACTAAACGTCTTAAGGGGAAAGTTTGACAAATCTGACTGCACAAATAATTAGTTATTTGGGCATGGCAAAAGTCAATACAAAATTACTGACAGAGATGATGGACCTACAGAAAATATTTGAAACATATACATTATAAGATTAATATTGCTAATATTAAGAACACTTTATTAAGCAAAAAAGTAGACAATTCACTGAAGTTGAAATGAAAATAAATATCAAATGTTTGAATGTATCTCAACATCACTAGTAGTTGGGAGGATGCTAATTGCATTAATAAAGAGACCTAATGATTTGATAATTGGGTTGGCAAAAAGTAAGAATGATGAGGGCATTTAGGGCCAGAAAAAGTGTGGGGAAACTGATATTTCACCTGATGCCACTGGGGGTCTGAACTGGCATATACTTTGAGAAAATAACCTGGTGGTACCTATTAAGATAAAAAAGGGGAAAGCTTGAAATAATAAATTATTTATAAATTAAGGAAAAGAAAAACAACTTCATATCAAAACGGTGAGGTATGGTCAAAGCTATATTCTGAGGAAAACATGTAGCCTTAAAAGGTTGCCAGTATTTTTTAAAAAGAACTTAATGCTTTGTTTCTGTTTTTATCTGTATCAAAGTTGAGATTACATGATCCTTTGTGGCATGAGGGAGGTGGATACTTCCTAGCTTTGATCAAAGTGGAGTTTTGCCCTGAGACCTGGAGGCACTTTACTTACCTCTCCTGCCCATTCTGGGACTTACTTAATTTTGGAGCACATTGTTCTATCCTACTCAGCTATGTCTGTGGTGTTGGCTCATGATGTTGTTATCTAGAATTCATACCTGTCCTAGGATATACCCGAGGTTTAGTGCCTAGCTATGAACAATCATCTCTGGTCTTATGAACAACAGACATATATATCAATAACTCCATAAATATTGTGACACACTAGGGAATCTTATCAAACCAGAGGACCTATAGAAGTCCAAGCTGAAAGTTAATAGTCAAAGGATCAGAGGTGAGGGTGGAGTTGGGGAGCGGCACAGGTAAAATGACTTCGTAAGGTCCCCGAATCCTTTACTTTAATAATCGTTGCAACCTCAAGGCACAATTTAGCACAATAAAGAAGCGTAGATCATTTACTTCCAAATCAGGATAGTGTCAGCCTTTCTGTGAACCCAAGTTATAAACTGCAAAAAAGAAATGTGACAAAATTGTATTATGTGTTCCCTTCTCTTCAAAGATGAGCACACATCTGTTGCCCCTTCACCCACACACATACCCACAGCCTAAAGGCGCCTGTGGATCCTGCTAAGTAATCTCCCACAGCCAAATAAAAATGTTACAAGGCCCTAATCAAAGAGTCCCTGTGTGAATTGAATACAACTGAGTGAGAAATAAGAGAATTCTCTCCATATGGGTCTGTCTAGAAATGTCACTAGGCACAAAATGAGGGATGATGGGTAAAGGCTCTGGCTGAACACCTTGGAAGCCTGATGTGAACACAGGTCACCTGGAGAACAGCTCGTCAATGACTCTGGTAGGAAAGGCATTCTTTTTTTTCTGCTCAGTCCCCAGTCATCACACTGGTGCTGTGTTTCATCCCAGAGTCGAGGTAAGGGAGTTTCAGACCTTGTATAGTTTATTTTAATTCCATCTTACGACAGTATATTACAAAACTCCTCGATGGGAAAACTTGGGGGTCTAGTTCCACTTTAGTGGTGGACTTTAGTAAAGCTTCTTCCAGTTTGTCATGGGTCCACCATCTTTCCGGCCTTTTTTACTGGGGATTGAACCCAGGGGTATCCTACTTCCCAGCTAAACTCTAAGTCTATTATTATTATTATTATTATTATTATTATTATTATTATTAGTTTATTTTCAAATAGGGTCTCACTAAGTTGCTGAGGTTGGCCTCAAACTTGCAATCTTCCTGTCTCAGCCTCCCAAGTACTGGGATTACAGGTGTGTACCACCACGCCCAGCTCCTGCTCTTACACTTTCCCTACCTGCTATGCGGTCTTCCCACTTCCTGTCCAGGCCCTGCCTTCCAAGAGGCTGGATCAGCTGCAGCCCAGAGGGCTGAGGGCCTTTTAACTAACACACGAAATTCCTTTAATATATTTTCATTTGCCCTGAGTTATGGGGGGAAGCACAGCATTGGAGCATCAGAAGGTGAGCTCATTTGCATCACGCATGTCACCGAGCTCCGCTCTCCAGCGGCCTTTTGTCATCCACAGGCCTCCCTTCCTCCGAAGGAGCTCTGCACCAGCTCTGTGCAGTATGGTGAGTTAGAGCCCGTCAGAAATCCAAAACCTGTAAACACACTGACAGTTGTCGATGGAGGGATGTGAGAAACTCTCAAATGAACAACAAATGCAGGAGAGAAAGGCCAGGCCCGATGGACTGATGTTCTGTACCACTGTGGAGGGGTTTAATCCACCACTCCCAAACCATATGTCAGGCTAAACCCGAGCCGGGAGAGGTCGGGCAGCGCTGGCGGCAGACCATGGAAACACAAACGCCAGGCATTTTGTTTCCTCGTGTGCACTTTTTTCCTTTAAATATTTACTTTTTGTGTTTTGCCAGGACGCAGTTTCCATCCCATGTGCAAAGCAGGCTGTTTCTGCAAGTGGGGGCGGGGTTGGCTCAGGGACCTGTAGCGGGATGAGATATTGATTCTATCACCTCTGGGGGAAGGTTTGCCTCCTTCCCAGGGCAATGGAGAGCAGAAACCTGTTGTAGTCTCACCCACACACTTGAGCACCCAAGAAGAAGGCTATGGGGCTTGTGGAAAATGCACGCCTGTGCGGGGCTGCCGGTAGGTGGTCCCCACCCCGGGTCTGAGGCCGTGGGTGGGCAGCAGATCATGCGAGCAAACCACACTGCTGGAGACGGAGGCTCTGGCTTGGAGGCCGCTGATGGGGCATCGTTCCACAAGTTCCAAGCCACAGGAGAGGCAGGACCAGGAGGAGGGGTGGCCAGGGGGGTAGGCGGCAAAGGGGTAGCAGCTGGAAGAGAGAATAGGGCCATGGCTGATTCCCAAATGAAATAGCAATTCCCATATAAAAATAAATAAATTAGTCCTGGGCCATGAGCCATGTTTGAACCAAAATAATGTAAGCAATCAAATGCTTACTGTCTCCGATTCATTTAGGCTTCCAAGCACACTATTTTAACAGAAGATGGAAGGCGAGGCGTGGAAGAGAGCGGTTGTTGCACAATAGTGCTGGCCACATGGTCAAAAGGCGGCTTGGAGCTGGCAAACGCAGATGTCCTGAACTAAAAATACATGGCCCCGGAGAGCCCTGGCAGGATTTCCCTGGTTATGAGGGCTGAAGGCTGGGAGAAACATCCTGGTATTCTCGGGATACCTCTGAGCCATTTCATTTGTTCCACATGCACCCAGAGGAGAAATAGACTTTGAGAGGCATCCTGCTGAGTATGACCCTGGCGGGAAGGCTGAGCAGAACAGTGCTCTTTTTTGTGTGTGTTTGTGTGGTACTGGGGATTGAACCCAGAGGTGTTCTTCCACTGAGCTACACCCCAGCCATTTTTATTTTTTCTTTCGAAACAGGGTATCGCTAAGTTGTCTCAGCTTCCTAAGTATTGGGATTCCAAGTGTGCACCACCACGTCCAACTCAGAGCAGCACTATGCAACCTGTACACAGAGCCAGCCCAAGGAAATAAGACCCATTCGAGGAAGAGGGAGACGAGTGTGCATTTACCAATAACATCTTACCCAACACCTTCTAGAGACACCACTACTATCCTTAGATTCTAGTGCGGTGCTTCGAAACCTATAGTGTGCATGGACATCAGGACAGATTTGTGGGCTCCACTCCCGGAGATTCTGACTCACTCGGTCTGTGTAAGATCCCAGAACTACATCTTTAACAAGCTCCCAGGTGCTGCTGATGTTGCTGGATCCTGGACCGTACCTGGGGTTTCCTGTTCACCATGGGTTTGAGCCACACTCTCGTCTCCTGTTTCCCTGGCTCCAAGCCCAGGTTTCCCACCCATGCCCGGGTGCTTTCTGCTCCTCGTCTGCTCTCCCTGCCAGTCTCGGCATCCACATGAGTTGAGCCCAGGCTTGGTTTCAGATTCTCCCTGGCACAATCCTCCTGGCAGCCACCCTGGTCGATCAGCGCCGACACACAGAGGAAGCCAACCTGTCATCTTTGAATGGTGGAGTGGGAACTGATCTAAAAGTCAGAGAACCTCAGTTTAATGGTGTCAGGGCCATGGGGGATAGAGGATGTGGCTTTTAACCTTGCTATATGTTAGTTCCCTCACCTGTAATGAGAGAGCTGTATTGGGTCCATGATTCTCAACTGCAGTGATACTAAGAAGCATATTGTATTAGGCATAATATAACAAAATACCATAGACCAGGTGGGTTAAATTACAGGGATTTCTTTCCCACAATTTTGGAGGCAGGGCGCTGGCTGGTTTGGTTTGTGGTGAAGGCCCTCTTCCTGGCTTGCAGTGGTGGCCTCCTCATGTGTAATTTTGGAGGTCAGAAATCCAAGATCAAGATGTCGGCAGCCACCAGATGTGGTGGTGCACGCTTGTAATCCCACTATTTGGGAGGCTGAGGCAGGAGGATTGCAGGTTAGAGGCTAGTCTTAGCAATTTAGCAAGACCTCAGCAAGTTAGGGATACCCTGTTTCAAAAAAGGGCTGGGGTATATCTTAGTGGTAGAATACTCCTGGGTTCAATCCCCAGACCCCCCCCCCACACCCCCGCATTGCCACACACACACATATAGATGTCAGCAAGTTTAGCTGGGTGTGCTAGCACACACTTTTTTTTTTTTTTTTCTTTAGGTACTGGGGATTGAACCCAGAGGCATTCTACCTCCCAGCTATACCACCAGTCCTATTTTTTATTCTTTAATTTGAAACAGGGTCTCACTAAGTTGCAGAGAGCCTCACTAAATAGCTGAGGCTGGTCTCGAACCCTGGTCCTCAGGTCTCAGCCTCCCAAGTACTGGGATTACAAGCATGCGCCACCACACCTGGCTAGCATACACCTTTAATCCCAGTATCTGGGAGGCTGAGACAGGAGGATCGCAGGTTTGAAAACAGCCTCAGAAAGTAGTGAGACTCTTAGCAACCAAGTGAGACCCTGTTTCAAAATAAAATAGAAAAGCGTGAAGTGTAGCTTGGAGGTAGAACGCCCCTGGGTTAAATCCAGTATATATAAAATCAAGCCGGGCGTGGTGGTGCACGCTTGTAATCCCAGCATTTGGGAGGCTGAGACCAGAGGATCTGGGTTCGAGGTCAGCCTCAGTTACCTAGTGAGGCACTCCACAACTTAGTGAGACCCTGTTTAAAAATAAAGAATAAAAAAAAATAGGGCTGGGGGTATAGCTTGGAGGTAGAATACTCTGAGTTCAATCCCCAGTACCACAAAATAAATAAATAAATAAGTATAAAACAAAAATGCCAGCAGAGTTGGTTCCTGGGAGTCCTCTCTCCTTGGCTTGCAGATGGCCACCTTCTGACTGCATGTTCACTCGGGCAGCACGCGTCTGGCCTTTCCTGTCTAAGTGCACTAATAGCTGTACAGGGCTGCCTCCTCATGCCCTCATCCAAGCCTAACCACCTCCAAACACCAGACACCCTCACATTGGGTCATTGGGGCTTAGGACTTCCACTTGTGAATTTGGGGGACAACAGTCAGTCCGCCGCCTATGTGGACAGTCTGTTTTAAAACATAGCCTCTCGAGTCCCTCCTTGGCAGGTCCTCCTTCCGTCTCCCTGGGCAGGATCAAGGACTTCCTATGTCTAGCAGGCACTCACGTGATTCCCAGCTTGGTGGGCTCAGGCAGCCCTGGATCCTCAGGTCCTGGGCAGTAAGCAGCTGCTGGAATCTCCAGATGCAGCAGCTGTTGAGCTGCTCTGGTTAGCAGGCACCACCCCAGGCTGCAGGGACTCACTCTGGAGAGGAGCTGTGGCTTGTGAGTTTGTAGATGGTAACCCAGGACACTTCCGGTTGCAGGTACGCAGGAGGCAAAAGCCAGTGAGTGCTGAGGGCGAGGATTGGTGTCCGGCCCCTTCTGATTTTCAAGGTCTCTGAGACAGGCAGCTCATCTCTGAAGACCTCTCAGGGCTTGTCTAGTGGGATTCAAGGAAAAGGCCCTGCAGCTGCCTTTGTTTCTAACGTCTGGGAGACTTCTACAACAGTGAGGACATTTGCATCTCCCTCATCTCAGCAGCAGAAAGCAAAACCAGTTGAGCTGCCATTGGGAAATGAGCATAAACAAGCAAAAGAACAAAGCCGAGCCTCATTCCACCGACATTTCCTTGGTCCTGGCTGGCTTCTTGGTGGTGGTACAAGCAGAGAGGAAGCCATAACTGAGTCTCCTTAGGATGAGATTACCAAGAGCAGTACAGGCACTTTCCTACATGCCTCTTAGTCCCATAAGAAACGATGAAGGGAAGAAAGGGAAGGGAACACAGAAAGTCTAATTTAATGTGGGACTAAGAGGAAGAAGACCCTCATGCTAAGTAGAACTGAGAGAGAGCAAATAGAAACCACTCCTGGAAAATCACCAGGACTATCTGGGTACGGTGGCACATCCCAGTACTTGGGAGGCCAAGACAGGAGAATTGTAGGTCCGAGGTCAGCCTCTGCCACTTAATGAGACCCTCAAAAACATAGTGAGATCCTATTTCAAAATAAAAAGGGCTAGAGGTATAGTTTAGAGGTGGAATGCCCCTGGGTTCAATTCCCAGTACAAAAAAAAAAAAAAAAGTCACAATGAGATGTCCCTTTGAGAGCAGCTAATATAAAGAATAGTGACAATGTCAAATGCTAGTGACAATGCAGGGGAACTATGACTCTCATTGTAACTGGTGGGGGGAGTATAAAATAGCTCACACAGTTCCAGACTTATGATGGTGAAAGAATAATTTTAGGTAGCCAGAAATAACAGTAGTGTGAGTTTGCCTCTTAGTAAAATAAGTTTCCAAGTGAGTTGCTGTAGGCCTCACACTGGCACCCTGCAGGGTCTGATAAAGTTGAAGCTTGCCAGCCTCACCCTCTGGGGAAAAAGCCTGAGTGGGGTCCCCCACCCACTCTGGAAACCCCGAAGTCCT
>PVLC010010581.1:0-49949 GCA_004027655.1 Graphiurus murinus | reverse complement strand
TATTTTTTTATTTTTGAAACAAAGTCTCACTAAGTTGAGGAAGGTCTAATTTGCTGAGACTGGCCACTGCAAACCAGAAATCCTTTTGTGTCAACCTCCCAAGTATTGGTATTACAGGTGTGCTCCACCATGCCTAATTGTTTACCTCTTTCTTTTTTGAAGACAAACTATGCAATTTTCCTTTGCCTGTCCTTCAGTGCCCTTTCCAATGTCTTGTTCTGAGTAACTTTGATGCTGTTGGTCAAATGTTCAGAATACAAAGGGCAATGGTGGTTATCTTAATTGCAAGCATTAAATCTCACATTAACAAAGTACCCCTTTCAGTATATTTAGTACTTCACTTATCACATAGTTTAATACTCTCACTAATGTGCTGGGCACAACATGGCTGCAGGTATGGAGTCAGAGTGTTAGTAGATGCATAGAGGACCTGGTTTCCCACCAGCTGTGGTTGACCTAACCTTTCCTTTTTTACATTACATTATACATCCCCTGAGGACAAATTTTCAAATGCTTCTACTTGTCTCAAATTTTGCTTCTGTCTTTAAAGAATTCAAAGAAAAGGAACATCTTGAAAATATGTTTAAAATATATGGTGTTAACTTAAAAAATTAGAGATAGTCAAATGACAGAAAAAAGCATATAACTTCTCTCATTTTGAAAATTCATAAGCAATAATAAAATGTAAAAGTTATATTCTATAACCTGCTTGCATTGCTCATCTTTTCTCACTCCTTTTTAGACTCGCAAATAATAAGGGCCCATGGAAAGATCTGAAAGGTTCTTAAATGACGGTAAATGACCTTTGCTAACTGTGACCACATCCGATTTAGCCTTGAGTAAGAGCATTTTAACCTTGGCACATACTGAATACCATTTCCTGTCAGCTTCAAAGAGCATATTTAAACTCAATTCCTTCAGATACTTTCCTCAGCTTTCTTGGCTTCTGAAGAGGGTACAATTTATTGATGTGTCAGCCCATGACTAGACGTCCAGTGGCTGTGTTCTCAAAGACAACATTTTAGCTGCCTGAGTGTTTGGTAATCACACTTAATAATCCTGTTCAAATAATTTCTCAATGGTACTAAGGCACATTTTATCTGATATATAGCTCTTATTATGACTAATTTCTCAAGTCAATCCCCTCTAGGCCAGTAGTTCATGACAAGTGTTATTAGATTGTCATTAATGCAACCATCAGATGTGTGACAAGGTGGTCAACAGGATAAAAGCCAAATAATCTCATGTCCAAGGAACAGTGAAAGAATAAGATTTGATTTTTTTTAAAGTGGTTTATTCAGAGGGCATATCTTATCTAGATTTAAAGAAATAAACGGCTTGAGATGAATATGTCTTTCTGAGTAAAAAAATCTATATTTAACACTAAAGAATATGCTAGCAAATTAAACATACACACATACATGTGAACACAAGTAGGCACACAAAAACATTAGACTCCAAAGCACTCACCTAACCTATCTGAAAAATTAAATCTATGCGTAAAACTAAAGTTAATCTGTGTATAAACTAAAGTGTGTGTGAACACATAAGAATGAATCTTCCTTAGAATTCTATGATATGGTAAAAGCAATGTGTATTAAGAGAAAAAAAAATTGACTTGTTAGTAAGAAAGAATTGTAATAGAGACTATAGCTCTGCTGTAGATCTGTATGATCTTTTTCTTGAGAATTTTTGAACCTCAATGATCTCATCTATAAAATGGGAAAATAATATTCATTTTTAAATGTTATCAAAATTAAATTAAAACATTTCCAAGTTCAATGCTTAGGAGACAGGTCTTCAGAAACACCAGCAAAAATGAAGACCTGCTTTTTTTCTCTTACATCCTTTCCTTTCTTTAAAAAAATTCATGAGAGCTGTTTGCAGTGATGCACACCTATAGTCCTAGTACTTGAGAGGCTGAGACAGGGGTCTTTCAGGTTTGAGGTCAACCTCCGCAATAAGCAAAACCCTATTTTAAAATAAAAATAAAAGGTGCTGAGAGTATATCTCTGAGGCAGATTGCCCCTGGGTTCAATCCCCAGTATGCCTCCTCTCACATTCATGAGTAGTATCAGAATCACTGTATGGCAGGTAAGAAAAATGAAAAAAATACATAATCCACTTTATATTATATTAATAGCTCTGTCAAATAATTCATAGTTGAGCAGCTTCAAACAAAGACTGGAATTAAATCTAAAATTTATATACTTCAATCCACTCTTTGGGGACTTATAGATAATCCTTAGCTAGTGAGATTGATATTTGTACTTCTTTTTTTCCACAAAAGATGTCTACTAGGTAATAAATGTTTAGGTAGTTGGCAGTAAAGGCTAATATGTTAGAAAGTCCAAATAAACAAACAAAAATGCTGACTCTTCAAAGCTCATGTAGAAGATAACTATATGAAAACAGCATAAAAACAATATAAAATATGTATGTTAACAGTGAAATAGTAAAAATAAAAAAAAACAAGTATATTTGAGACGTGGCATATACCAAATTCCAATTTAATTGTCATTTTCTTTCAGAGTGTGACAGAGATTTTATAGGTAGAAGAATGTGCTAGCACAAATTGATACCTTTCACTGCTCCAGAAAAGAGGAGTAGCAACTAATCCTCCACAGGAAGCCACACATTTCATTTGCCAATCTGCAATTGGCTTTTTAATATAGCTGTCTCTGGTAAAGGATCAGGGAGAAATGTGCCTCTTTAAAAATTCCAACAAGATAAAATGAAATTCTGTCGGGGGCCTAGTCTGGCCAGCTGGACCTCGCCTCTAGATGGCGCCTGGCAGAGTGCCAGAAGCGGCTGCAGGTGGAAAACATTCTAGGGCTGCCCCACGCCCGACTCATGGCGGCCCAGGTGAGAGCTGTATGAGACACCTCGTGGCTTAGGCCCTGGGTGGCTTTAAGAGCCTCCACCTCTCGCCCAAGAGGGAGCTGCTAGAGGGAGTTGCTGGACAGAGTTGCTGGGGAAAGAGTTGTTGTTGGGGAAAGGCTGGAGTGGGTTGCTGGGGAAGTTCTGGGAGGAAAAGTTGTGGGTTGCTAGTGGAAGACGGATTGTTAGAGAGAGGGGTTATTGGAAGTCCGTTGGAAAGGCACAATTTGGAAAGACGACTTCTGTACTGTGTTATTGCTTGTGCAGTGCCCTTGATCCCAGAAAGAGAGAGATATAATAAAAGAGGTTCGAACCAGCAACATTCAGGCAGCATCTTTATTGGGGCCTCATGGCTGAGGGTTCAGCCTGGGGCGCCCGATAAAATTCAGTAGGATTTCTATGTGCTTACATTCCTTCTTCTAAAAATAAATAAAGAAGCCAAATAGTCCCTGTCTTTCCTGGACCCCTGTTCTTGATGAGCCAGCAAATATATCTGTATATGTGTTTTTCCCATAGACTTCCACCACTACCACCCCTTTCTAAATCACAGAAGGAAGAACCACACCTCTACGCTTACCATCTTATACTGAGAAAGATCCCTGCCACGGGAAAAGAGCTACTAGCAGTATAGCTAATATCATTATATTCTCTGGGTTGCCCAATTAATAGAGAAAAGAGCTTGTGAATTATTGATTCAATTTCTCATTGAGATATACTTAAATTTGTCTATAATTGTCACTAAAAGATTTGAGGATCATTTTTTCCAGAGAAAGGAGCTGCCATCACACTTGACACATCCCCAAACAGGGAACTAGCCTCATAATTCACCATTAGTTCAACAATTTAAATGTAAACAATTATAAGATATGAAGAATTTTTTAAATTATGAAACCAATGAAACAAACTGTTAAGAAAGATAACAGAGTATTTTACTAAGAAGAGAAAGTTCTTCGGCAGCTTGTTAACTGTGTGACCATGCACTTAAATGCTTTTGTGCTCATTTCCTCATTGAGAATGTGAGGATGGGAATAGCAATACCTATTTCCTTCTTTCTATGATATGGAAGTAAAGTGGTACATGCAGAATCTTTGAGTAAATTCTGTAACTCATGAAAGTAGTAAACAATAAGTGTCTGATTTCACTATTATTACTACACTGATATTGAAATAAAGTAACCTGGAATAAAACACTAATAAGAGTATTGGATAATATTAATGGTGATGCCATGATGTCAATATAGAAGAAACATAGCAAGACAATGTACATTCAGTATGACATTAGTTTTAGGGCTGAACACAAGTACAACAAAATATTATCAATGATTACTTTGGATTTTGAAAATATAGGCAAATCTTTACTACCTGAACTTCATTAGATTGTTTCCTTCCTGATAATTCATTAGGTTTTTCAAAAAAAAAATAAGTAAATCCTTCTTAATTAGAGAAAAGAACAGTAATAAACTGGGCACCCAGATTTTCATATGTAAAAGTATTTATTTGCACTCAGAAGAGACAAGACTGAGCTATAGCTAGTCTTCTCAATTTTCTCTTGATATCTTGGGCAAAGAAAGAAAAAGAAAGTGCAGAGAAAGTTTGAAAAAATGCTCATTCTTGTATTTCTAATAAGGTAAAGATATTCCAGAGTCCAATAAAGAAATAAAAATCAGATTGTTATCTGAATATTTTGTCCGTCCTTTTAAAATAAGAAATGCGACCCTGTTATGTAATTGTGAAATGAGAGTCATTAACAGGAATAAGATTTATTTTGGACACATATTTATAGAGTACTATGTATTATTTCTTCTTCTCTCAAGGGCTATACAAGAGTTAAACAGAACATCCACATAGCAACTATTTTATACATGGGGACTTATTTTCTTCATTCACTGTCATTCCTTCAAAATACATCATTGATAGTCTATTAAGCATTATGCTAAGAACTAGAAACACATAAAGGATTAAAACATGATTCCTATCTTCAAGATGCTCAAGCAAGCTCTGTGGCTATGGATCCTCTAGGTTTCAATGGAAAAGGCACACACAGGGACTGCACAATAGGGATGTGTCACACAGAATAGAACAGGATGTTAAAAAAATCTGTTGAATTAAAAATTCCCAAGAGACAAACTATTATTTCAATATGCTATCCAATAAAAAATGTTTAAAGATCTTTTAAGCAATAACTGTGGCTTAAAAATATTTGAAGTACTACAATGTGCCACACAGAAGAACTGGACTAGATAACTTTTTTTTGTGGTACTTGGATAGAAACTAGGGTCATTCTATCTCCAAACTGCATCTCCAGCACTGTTCTACTTTTATTTTGAAACAGAGTCTCACTAGGTTGATGAGTCTCAGTACTTGCTAAGGCAGTCCTCAAACCTGCAATCCTCCTTTCTCAGCTTCCCAAGTACTGTGATTAAGCCATGTGTCACCACACCTGGCTAGAAAATTTATTTCTAATTATTTCTTTACCTAAGTGTGTGTGTTTGTATGTGAATCAATTTATTTGTAATATAAAATTTCAAAACATAATATCCACCACAAACAATTATCTCCACAGTCTATGTGTATCAATTATGATATATTTAGCTCTAGGTAATAGAAACTCTAAATAAAACTCACTTAAACATTAAAGAGAATTTGAAAGTCGAGACACACAGATCCCAGGCAGTGTTTGATAAAGATTATGGTTCCATTTTTCATGAATTTTCTAATTTTCACTTTTTTATGTGTATTGGTTTCAAAGGGCATTTCTCATGATCATGAGAAGGCTAGCAACAGCAACTGCTTCTAGATGATTTTTATTTTTCTTGCATATTACAGGGGTGGGGAGAAGTGTATGCCCCTCCTGAAATCATCAGCAAAATATATGGATTTTTAGCTGATCGAGTCACTCCTGAACAAATTCCTAGATAACTGAGAGGATATTGCACACTACCTGTCAAGGCTTTGATTAGCTGAGTCAGTCATGTCAGCAATAGGGAATTATTCTGATTGAATTAAATCCACCCCTGGGCATGGCAGTGGGAATGATATAGAGTAGTGTTTTGGTCAACATTCTCAGTTATGTAATCCAAAACAACTGACCACACAACTTAGAGAAGGTAGATTTATTTGCTCACAGGTTTTGGAGATTTCAGAGTTTTAGACCATGTCAGGCTGGATCTGTGGAGATCAGGGCATGGAGGTTGAAAGGAGAGAGAGAGAGAGAGAGAGAGAGAGAGAGAGAGAGAGAGAGAGAGAGAGAGAGAGACTGCACAAAGCTCTACTCTGACATCCTGGAGGCCAAAGGCAGAGAGAGAAGAGGGGGAAGATAGACCTTATATAGTTAGTCTCCAAGGCCACACTCCAAAAGATGTCTCCTTATCACACAATCCCTGCTTCCAACATTGCTACCTTTTTCTTTGAGGATTCGGGGACATTCTAAACCCATTGCAAGGAGGAAGGCTGAAGTGTGAGTCAGAGAAATGGAATGACATGGATGTTCAGGAGATAGTTATACACTAGGCTTTGCTTTCATATCACTTCATAGAAAGTTATCAAATAATTTGAATTAACAGCTATTTTCTTTCACTTGAAAACAATCTCAGGGGGAAAAAAAAGCAATATTCTAAGTCTAGGAACTTCTGAAGCTATCTCCATTCTTGATGATATTGACACTGCAGTTGGAAGTAAAGACTATTATAGAGAGCCTGGCTAGGATTAAATGTCACAATGGGATCTGGACATCAAGGTCAGCCCAACAGGACTATAGACATGGGTTTCTATCTGCTTTGGCATTTTCAAGGATTGATAGAATTTTCAAGATGATCCACTAATTCCACCTACAAGAAGAAATGGGAAAAAAATCTCCATGCTGAAATTACTATTTATCCACTTTTATTTTAAGTACTATTCAGTAGAATTACTTTATATAATACTTTGAACTTTCTGTGGATAAAAATTTCTAAAAGTTTCTTTTAGCTTAAAAATATAATTAAAGGCTGTGGAGTGACAAATGGTTTGGACTGCTGCTGACGTTCTGTGGTGTTTCCCTGACTCCTCTTGTGGCTTTAAGCACACTTCCTAATTTTATTACTCAAAAGTTAGGACAGGAACTCCTTCCTGTCATAGAGGAGGATGACAAAGATACTGGAATAAGACAGCTTTGGGGGGATTATGACAGATTTGTCCACTGTAATATGAGAGCACAGAAATCTGATGTCACAAACTTGCTCTTTAGTTCTTGACTGGATCTCAATTGCCCCTACTTCATGATTTATAAAAATTGACAAAATAACATACTTAAATATACATAATATTACTTCCCTCCCATATTTCATTTCCCCCTTCCAGACCCATCCTTTTCCCTTTCCTTCAATTAATACTTGAATCTTTAAGAAGCAATGAAATTGTAGAAATGTATAAAATGCTCATATTAGAATTAAACTATTGATTACACAGTATTAACTATGGGGTAAAATATTTGGAAAATACTTTCTCCTACTTTTGTTTTTTTTTGTTTTTGCAGTACTGGGGATTGAACCCAGGGGCATTCTACCTCCGAGCCACACCCCCAGCCCTATTTTTTTTATTCTTTATTTTGAAACCGGGTCTCACTAAGTTGCGGAGTGCCTCACTAGGTAGCTGAGGCTGGCCGCGAACCGAGATCCTCCGGTCTCAGCCTCCCGAACGCTGGGATTACAAGCGTGCGCCACCACGCCCGGCGTTTCTCCTACTTTTGGAGAGCAGATTTTTATTCACCCATGATCTTTGACCTCTGGTATTATTGGTGGCAATGGGGGCTTCCAAGATAATATTGAATTTGCCAATCAATTGGCTTTAAAATAAGAAAATTATCCTTAGCTATCATGGTGGGCCTCCTGTAGTAGCTGGGTCCTTAAAAGTGAAATAAGAGAAATCGGGACATAGGAGGGACTCAGGCATAGGAGGAGAAACCTTAGTGGAATGAAGGAGAGGACCTAACTGAGGGAGATGAGACAGGAGGGGGAGAAGACTTGAAGAGGGAAACACCTCAATGGACATGATGTGCATACATTAACTTATCAAAGCTGATAATCAGTGTGTTGAGCATGAGAAGGTGGGGAGGGAGAGTGAATGGAGTGGGGACTGAGGGAGGGCTCAGTGAGTGCTGTGTGCATGGATGCCTCTATCACCCTGAACTTCATCAAGATGTATGATTACAATACACCAATAAAATAAAAATAAAATAAAATAATCATATATAAGTAATTTGCTTTTAAAATTAAATTATTTTATATTACAAAATTCCTAAATATTCTAATTTTGGTGATTTGTAAAACTTCGAAAGATATAGAATGATTTTGATGATTTAATACAAGACATGATAACATTAGTTAAAAAAATGAAATGAGGCAGAAGAGTCAATCAGATAGAGGGAGCTTGAGGACTCAATCTTCTCTCACTGGCTTTAAAGATGGCCAAAAAAATTGAAAAACTAAGGTATTCAGGTGACCTTTAGAATCTGAGAAAGATCCTCAGCTGACATCCTGCACAAAAATGGAAACTCAGTCCTACAACCACAAGGAATTAAGTTCTGTTAGTACCTCAATAAGCAAATAAAGAGATTCTCACAAGTGTTTCCATAAAGGAGGGTAGCCTTGCTGGCAACTTGAATTTAACCTTGTTAGATACATGCTTGGCTTTTGACCTCTAGAACAGTAGATAATAAATTTGCATTGTGTTAAGCCACTATATTCGTTTAATGTTACCCAGGGAAAGCCTAAATAAACCCTTTAGCTTCATTTGCTCTTAGATGACTTAAAAATCACTAATATTGAAGGCTGCACAGCTAAGCGATTCATGAAATCTCCTACTAGCTTTGCTGTAGGTAACACCTCTGTTGTGTGAGTTAAGACGCTAATGGTTGTCTAAGGTATTAGGCATGCAAAGGTCACTTTTGCTGAAAACACTGACTCTGCACTTGGGTCTGCAGATGTCTGATAGCTGACAAGAGTGGGATGAAAAGGCTGGCTTCTCTGTCTTCCTATTATGTCTGTCTGTTTTGCTGCTTCAACTTTTAGGTCTGATTTTACTCAGCTTTGCATGTAGACACGTTGATCATTTGAGAAATGTTTGGTCCACAGCTATATTGCAGGGTTAACTTAATCTAGACTTGCTTAGTCTCTCTTTTCTCCTTAAAGGCTAAAGACATCTAACAGCCACCATGACTGGAAACACCAGATGATAAAAGGCAGAACTAGAGTTTCTGAAACATTTCTACCTACTCCCAGAGAAAAATGTGAATATCCCTCTTGTCAATTAGCCTATCCCTCTTCAGAATTATTCCTATCCTATATATATATCACCCCCTCAACTCCCTGGAGTGGAGTAGCTGATTTGCCAGCAAACTCTCATTCTATTCTTTAGCCTAGAAATAAAGTTCTTTCTTCTTCTGTCACTCTGTCTGTGGAGTGATTGATCTTACGAAGGGACAGCAGAATTGGATTTACTATTGATTACAGTAACTTGTTATTGCAGCAATAAAAATAATATAATAATCTGTGCACATGACACAAAATGATTGGGCATTCAACCCAAGGTTCTTCTAAAATGACGGTGGAGATGGGTGAGAGGAGACCTATTTATTAAATGCAGCCGATAGGAAAGAAGCCTTGGCCCATACCCTCATGGCTTCGTAGACCATGCCTAAACTGTCTAAAGGTACTGATACAGTTAAAGGCTATGGAGAATGTTTGGTTCTCAGAGTGTCAAGTGTACCCTGCCTAACCCTGTAGCGGAGCTCTGTCTTCTAGTCTCGTTCTCTCCTGGTCCACCATTCTCATGAGTAGAACGCAAAGTTGCTCCCCAAGGCTTTACCCAGGCCAGACTCATCAGGAGCGACAGCTGCCTGCTCATTGCTGTGTTTTATCCTAGAATCCCTGAGACTACTTCAAATATTGCTAGCTCAATTACTATTGTTTGCTTAGGAAAAAATGCTAATTACAACCAGAAATTTAAAGAGTAAAAAAAAAAACAAAACAAAAAGCTCCTGGTGAAAAGGATAGTGACCCTCATAACATGCCTACTGTTATTTTTGCTTTTCATATGCAGATACAGTTAATAAATAGACTAATACTTGTTAATTTTTCCTCATACCATAGTCATATTATAAAGGAAACTTTGAAGAAATCCCTTCTATGTCTAGGGAAATTCAGCAATTCAGGTAAATCCAACAAATGCTTATTCGATATCTATGATTTGAATAGTGTTTAAATATTACCATTATAATAATAACCACCACTTATTGAGTATCATGTGCTATGTTAATAGCTTTTTATTTAAAGCTTCACAGTACTCTCATGGGATAAATATAATTATTAGTCCTATTTGATTGTCTAGGAAGACAAGGCTTGTGCTAATGTGTTAAATATGCTAACATTGAAAGTGAGTAAAGCTCTTATTCTAATCTAAAGAAACGTATAATTTCAGAGACAAAACTAGCCAATAATACAGTAACAATACATTAATAATAACAAAGTCCAAAATCAGAATTAAGGATATTTAGTGTTTTTATAAATACATGGAAGTGATGCCTACATAGAGAGCTAAGAATGGCCTCTAGAAAGATAACCTTATTTGTCCATTTTTGAGCAATTTACATACACTAGATTTTTCATATGTCTGGTGTCAAATTACTATAGCTGGACTGGTAAGAGGGGTGTTATTATTCTTACTCTATAGATGAAGAAACCTACTCAGTTTGAGCATGCATCAGATTTACATGGATTGTTTGTCAATGCACAGATTTCTGGGGTCTTCCTCAAGGAGGGCCTGTAGATTTTGCATTTCAAGCATGTATCCTGATGGTGCTGATGTTGCTAGTCTTAAGATCACACTTCGGAAGGCACTGGTTTAAGTGATTTGGCCAAACTATCATTTAGCAAGTGTGTCACGGAATTAGGACTTGAATCACAGGTCTGTTTGCTTGAGTCAAAAAGCTGCATGTATTCTTGCACTTGAACCTCTACCTGTGCTATTAAGTAAATGAGTGCTTTTAGTAAGTCTCTTCACTTTGTCACTCTTCTTCTTCCCCTGATCTCCTACTTTAGTGTCACCTGTTTTCTTCTGCAGCTTAGGGAAATTATTTAGTTGCTTTTTAATATACATTCTCTAGAACACGGTCAGGAGAAACCCTCAAATAAATACACCATATCAAAGAGGGACATCTAAAAAATGACCTTGGATGAATATTAAGGATTGCCCTGGACATTATAAATTAATCTTTGAAAACATTCATGTATTATGAATGAACAGAATGAACAACCATTTTAATTCTGCTGTCAATCCTCCACTTGTGCATTAAGGTTTACAAACTTCCACAATTGTACAACTGAGGAGTACAATTTGCACCCCTCCTGTACTAATTCCTTTTGTCCTCACAGTATCTCTGTGTACATTGTCAGGACAAGTTTTATACCATTGTCACACAGGAAATACAGCATCAGAGAGGGAAGAGACTCCTTCAAGACCTATCAGCTGGCAAATTTAGGACTAACTAATTTTCTGAATTTCCATAGTGCCTATTCTCACTGATGGACAAGTTATTCTAATGCATCTTTATAGAAGATGTAAAGAAATGAGGCTTTCTAGTAGGTTGGTTTTTATTTAAAATATGGTTATCCTTAATGATTGAAATCATTGCTAATCAAGAATTAAAAACTGGAGTTTTCATTAGCAGAAGCAGATGGAGCTAAATTTTCAATTCTAATCAAGTTTCTGCTATTAATACAGGAGGGTTAAATAGGCTTCCATGTTAAAGGTAAAAAAAAAATAGGTGAAAGGAAATTCAAAAGTATTAATTAAAAAATTATTAATTATACTTTCTCAATATACATCTATCCCTAATAATTCCACTTATATTCCTGGTGATTTACTGGGCCTACTGCTCACAATGATGTAGAGTGCCCTTTTATAAAAGAATCCAGAGCACAAGTGTTTTGAAATATGTTCCTGTTCACTTGCATTGGACAGAAAATGCCCAGTGTTCTTCCAGCACAGCATTCGCACTAAAAGGAGTCGAGTCGGAAAAATGATACTTCTTTCTTTACACAATAATTGAAGGAATTTCTGATATTGAGCCTTCCTAGACTTAACTGACATACCCCAGGGCACTAAGGGAAAGAAGTCCCTCATGCAGAAAAAAAAAATTCTAAAAGTAGAACAAAAATTTTATAGTCTTTTATACCAAAAGGGACCTCTCTTCTGTGCCTGAGGTCCATTCAAATCAAAATCCCTGCAGCCCCCTATTTTACACTTTTAAAACTCAAACCTTTTGAATATACTTTATGTCTCAAATTTGCCTCTGAGGAACTATCACAAAATGAACCACACGTTTAACATGGCAAATTATGCTCCTTATGTAAGGGGATTTCTGAAAACCTGAAGCACTGGGCATTGAAGAAAATCAGAGACAAGAAGAAATTATGGTGGAATGCATCACAGAAGGCTTTCCAGCCAGGAGTGCATCTAGTCCTGACTGCTTCTCAGCAAAGCTAAGTTAACTCAGTGTAGGAAAAGGGGTCAAGCTTTTTCTGTTGCAAACAGACAAAGTTGAAAGCAACAAAGGCCTTGCAAGTGGTGGTCTCAAGCACTAAGCAAAGAACGGGCCCCTGTGTGCACTGTGGAGAGGTCCAAGGTCGCGCATTGGCTCTTTTAGCAACCTCTTGCAGGGAGGAAAGAGCATGTCACAGACTTCATCTTCAAATGCAGGGCGGATGACACAAGTTGCCAGGGTCCTGCTCCTCACACAGGAACAGATGACAGGATTTACATTCCTCTGTTCACCAAGTTGTTGATCTCTTATGACTAGCACAGTTAGAGTCATCTGCTTGTTCTATATTGGGAAAAAATATACCACTGTATCTGAGCTTAGAACATCCGAAAGATGAAAGTGCATCCTGAAGCTAAATTTCAACTTACTTTTGTATCTGGAATCCAGGTGCTTAAATAACATGAACACATGCATATACTAGGATTTGTTCTACTGATTTTCAATGTGACTCTAATTACAGCAATTTCACAAACTTCATAGCTACTGTTATGCAGCATAAAATCTTAGTGTTTTATTTTCTCTCAATAAGCCTTCCTGAAAGATGTCGAGTATTCATTTTAGGGTCAAACAAATATATATATTTGACCCTAAAAGATATATATATACATATTCCCAACAATAATGGCACCCTGTGGTTAATCACTTATGGTGATAAGTTTGGTGATAAGGCCTGAAAGATTGGGTATTATTATTTTTCATTTACTGTACACTTTGGAAACTATAGTTCATAAAATAAAATACATGTAATTTGATTAAGAAAAAGTGTTAGAAGTTCACAGTATAGTTTCATAGCTTTTTAAAACACTAGGATTAACCTAACAAAGTAATGGTTTATTTTCCTTTACCATGAAGGAGTTTCATCTGTGCTTGGAAATACTAGCAAAAACTTCCTGGCACGGAGATTCTTCTCAGAAAAATGCCTGACATATTGTAAGAACTCAATAAATTGATGATGAACTAATGTCAAAACTTAACTTAGATATATAAAAGAATAAATGATTCATTATCCAATGATTGCTCTGATAAATCACACACACACACACACACACACACACACACACACACACACACACACAGTGTTGTAGGTGCTGCAGAGAGGAGAAACAAAAGAAATGCCAGCAGTTGTGAAGACCTCTGTGAGCCTTGGTATCCTTTAAATGCCTTTTTGTATCACCTTGATGAGAGGATAAAATGAATTAATTGAGCTTGTCTATGAAAACACTTTGCAAACTATAAATTTGTGAGTATATTTGAACATTGAAGTTCATAAGGAAAAAGTGGAATTTGTCCTTAAAATGTGGACATGATTTAGCCTGTCAGGAATGTACTAAACATACATTTCTATGGCACAGGAAAAAGAGCAAGGCATGCCCAAGAGACACCAAAAGACCAATGTGCCTACATTTATATGTTGAGTACAAGACTGAAATGAGAAAAGCAAATTGGAACTAGAAGGGACAAAAATTTGGCGTTTAATCTTATAGGAAATGGAGACTAGGGGATGATTTTTAAAATGGCAAATGGAGACTAGGGGATGATTTTTAAAATGGCAAATGGCTGGTGTGATGAATGGAAGTGTTTTCACAGTGTGATTTCAAGGGTGGTAAATAGTGAGAATTGCAAATAAAGAAAGTTAAAATCCAGGAAGCTACGACAAGTTATGCTAGTTCAGAAAATATTTGCTTGGACCATGTATGAGAGGACATGAACCATGACTCGGTAAACCATGTTGGTGATCAATACATCCATTGTAAGGAACTATAATAAACAAAAGTAAAAAAACTCATTGCAATCAGTGTTTCTTAACTGTTAAATAATTGTTTTCTTTTTTATATAAACATATAATTCTCAAAATTCTTCTACTTATCTTCAGATTGGCACTCCATATGGTTCTGATTCACCTGCCACTAAAGCTGTTCTATCTGTTCATACTTCAACGTTTAAAAATTTATTATTATCAATTACTTAAAGGGATGTTTAATATTGATTGGTTGGAACATCTCAGGTCAACTGGTAATCAAGCATGACTGAAAAGAAAAATGGCAAACAAAACTCTTTACTGGGTTGCTTCTGAAAATATTTTATATAATCTAAATAAATTTTCCAAAAGGTGTAAGATATGGAAAATAAACTGAATATACCCTGCTCCTTGTCATGCAAATTTCACTAGTTGATAGTTGAAATATCCATAATTAACAATAGGAAGTGATTTTTTTCTAACAACCTAAAATTTTTTTCTTCTATTTTTTTATTCAGGAAGATTAATCACATGCAAATTCACGTATCAACATTTTCTGTATGAGAGAAAACCATTGAAAATGTGACCTCTTTCAGATATTTGTCATATTTTTACTTCTGAAAACATATGAGAATAATATAGAATGATGTATATGGGAAATTTATCAAAGTATCTAACTAAACTTAATTATAGAAATACACATAATTTTAAATATGTCTAGGCATCTCTGAGAATTATACTCTATTGGTATATAGAAAAAAATGGAAGGTAAAATTTTTTAAAAGAAAATAATCCCCAAAAATGAATTCTCAAGCTAGGAAATAGAAATATGGTTGAAAACAAATTCTCCAAACAGACTGGGGAAATGTCTGGATAATATGATAGATTTGAAGTACAAATAGCCTCGAGTGTGAATATGGATGACTTTAATAATAATTATACAATGGGAAGGTACAAATACCTAAAAATTATAAAAATTATAGGAGCAGTGAGCTACAAATCTGCTGGAAGTCTTGTTTTTCTAAAAGTAGAGAACAGGTAGTATTCATCAATTACCTTGTGATATTGTTCGCTTTCGAAAGTTTTTGGCAGTACATGCAGAGTATCCAAACTTAGTTCTTTGAAAAAGAAGGCATTTATTGGTGATTAAAACTATTAAAATATGAAAGAAAAATTTTGCAAGTTTTTAGTTTAATGAATGAAGGAAAGAGAGCAGTGTCGGTGTAATTGACTACTTATTACTAGAAAGTGCCATTTATTATACAACACTTGGCTGGTGAATACTCTCTGAGAGTTTTAGTCCATTTCATGTTGCTATAAGAGAATACCTGATGCTAGGTAATGTATAAAGAAATAAGATTCATTTGGTCCATTCTGGTGGCTGAAAAGTCCAAACTGCATGTTGCTGGCATTTGGAGAGGACCACCTGGCTGGCTCACACCATGGCAGATGGCATCATGGCAGGAACATGTTCAAGAGTGGCAAACTGGCCCATGTGGACAAGGGATTCAGGGAAAGTGTCAGGTTAGTTTAGAACAACTTTTTCCTCAGAGTACTAATCTCGTCCTTTGAGATAAACAATGTATTCCCACAAGAAAAAACATGAATCCATCTTAAATATGAATCATCAATCTTAAAGGCCTCATCATCTCAGTATCATTACATGGGAAATTAAGACTCAATGTAAGTTTTGGTAGGGAGAAAACCACATTCAGACCATAGCAGTATCTTATCTGAATGAAAGATGGGTATGATAAGAGCTATTACTGTAAAATTTCATCACCTACCCCTTAGAGCAAAGTCCCTATACTTTGGAATGCCTTTCTTAAAATTTTCTAGATTCCCTTTAGTATCTGGAATCAGTTAACAGTGCCATCCAGCCTGAAACCAATACCCTGTGGGTCATGATCTCTAGGAGTGCTATCCTCATAATTTTCTATGATTTCCTTTAGTAATCAGGACCAACCAGGAATTCACTTATGACATATGCTGGCCCCATTCCCTTCCTCTCTTCTCTCCTGCCATACTCTACAAGGTAAAGTTGATCAAATGCCTCTCCAAGTTCCAAGACTCATGCCTATGGTCATCTTTGGGCCATATACTTTGATACTGGCTTTCATAAGGCAGTCTGGCAAAAAGGATCACTTCTGTCTCTCAACAGATGAATGGATTACAAAATTATGGGAAATATACACAGTGGAATTCCGCTCAAAAATAAAGAAGAAAAACATTATGTCATTTGCAAGAAAATGGAAGGACCTGGAGAACATTATGTTAAGTGAGATTAGCTGGTCACAGAAAGTGAAGGGGCATATGTTTTCGCTAATATGCGCAAGCTAGGAAGTAATTGGAATACCAGAGAGACTCCAGCTAGCGGAGGAGAAACCTCAGTGGAGCCAGAGAGGTGTTCTAAGGGAAGTAGAGGGGGAAGACTGAGGATCATCAGTAGAATTCTACCATCAACTATGCGTACATATGTGAATATACCAACGTTAATCTCAGTACTCTGTATAGAGAAGGGGGGAAATGGGGAGGTGGAGACGGGGACACCAAGTGCTGTGTGCATGTATGTCACTGTCAACATGATTTACATTATGATGTAAGACTATAATGCACCAATAAAAGCACACTATTAAAAAAACAAAAACAAAGATCACTTCCAGTGCCAGCACAGCATTTCACTTATGGATTGAAATGTATGCATGTAGCATGCACACTGATTTGGATTATTCAAATTGTTTATATTAGCAGGTTCTCAAACAAAATACTGTGCCTCAAGATTCATGTTATTATTATTATTCAATGATAGAATTTTTAAATTAAATAATTAAAAAATTAGAATAATAATCTCACATTTTTTTGTTGTTAAACAGCTATCTATAAAATTCAAAAACTCCTAGCTGGGCGTGGTGGCGCACACTTGTAATCCCTGCATTTGAGAGGCTGAGACTAGAAGATCTGGGTTTGCGGCCAGCCTCAGCTACCTAGTGAGGCACTCCGCAACTTAGTGAGACCCTGTTTCAGAATAAAAAATAAAAAAAAAAAATGGGGCTGGGGGTATAGCTCAGAGGTAGAATGCCCCTGAGTTCCATCCCCAGTACCCCCCCCAAAAAAAATCAAAACTCCTAGTAAATGATATTAGGCAACAAAGCATACTTTTCTGATAAAAAAGCATTTGAAAAGTGACATTTTAATGCTACATTATGTAGTAATGATGATTTCTTAGAATGCTCATATTTCTTTAAAATAAATGTATTTTGCTACATAAGAATCTCAATAATTTGTTCCATTTTTCTCCCATAGTTCACCAGAAAATGATAAACTGTCATAGCCTGACAGACTACTCTTGGGAATATTGAGGTAAAAGGCCCAGAATCATAGAGAAAATGTATCTTCAGAGAGGGGGAAGCAGAGAGCTGCAGTCTATGGAATCAATATCCATGTACGTTAGGCCCTGAAGGTGACATGGCATTTGAACCTTTTCCTCTTTGCAGCATGTAACCATCAAATACCCTCTGCCTTAGTCATGTTCCCAACCACATATAATAACACTCAGTTTTAGAGGGCATGCCAATAGAAAACAGCCCTATTAAGAGGTGAGAGTATCAGGGCTCCAGGTGTACAACATCTCAGGGCTAGTCGACACTGGGGCCAGAGACAAAGAGTCAGCACTGATGAGAGTAGAGAAGAGAATTTTCTCAATTGAATATTTTATTAAAAATCGGTCATATTTTGAAAAGGGAAAAAATGACTAGAAATAAATATGCTTATTTATTATTTTATTTAACTTAATTATAGTAAAAGAGCAAGGCAACTTTGGTTGTAGATATTTCTGAAAGACATACATGAAGAATCTAAATTATATTATTATTACCAAATCAGAGTTCAAGGTTTTTATTATTTTGATGGTAGTCAGTGGATCACTTTAAAAAACAAAATGTATTTTCATTTTTCATGAGAGTTTCAATTTCCCAAGATATTTGAAGTGTTGAAAGGAAAAACAACTTAGTGCCAACTACACAAAATAGACAAATTCAAGTAAATAGATGTTGATCAGCCAGTTTATCCAATGCAATCAATGAAAGGAAAATTGCATGCACGATTGGAAAAACTAAGAAAATCTTTTTATTCATTAGAAAATTGAAAGGAGAAAGGTCTGTCTTTTAAATCACTCTAGTGGAGAGCTCTGGAGACAGCAAAACATGACCAGAAATTTGATGATGGTAACATATAAGTTAGATTGTGTACCAATTTCATAATTTATAAAATAAGGAGATTACACTGTTATCTTTTGATCTTTTCTGGCTATATTATTTCATGCCATAGAATTTAATTTTTGTCATTCCGTCACGTCAGATTTGACAGTGTAATTCCAATATTCTGGAAAGAAATAAAATGTTTAGGGAGAAAATGTAATAATTTTATTAGTGTGTTAAGTTAATAACACATTTTCATTATATTTAAACTAAATTTGTAATTAGTAAGAGTACAATTATTAAGAAAGATTGCAAAACAGCTTTGAGCCATAGGGTTTCTTTCCAAAACATTTTACTAAATAAATTTTCTATATTAAAAACTTCCACTTTATCTTATTATAATTAAAGCAACACATCCATCCATACACACACACACACACACACACACACACACACACACACACCATTTAACAACCTCATCCAATTTGTTAAAATTGGGAATAATATGTTTACTTCTGCTTCTAAATTAAGAGGGGAAAAAACTCAGCTCAGAATGCATTTTTTAAAGGAACAAATATACCTAACAGAATTGATTAAGCCATGGAGAGAAAAATGTTATGGGGGAAGAAATGTAAACATAGAGTGAGAAATCAATGAAATAGAATACTTGACACCACTGATACTATATCAAAAGAAGCTAAATTAGAGATAATGTAATTTAAAAATTTACAGAGTTTATTGGATGCTTTCCAAATTGCACAGGTGTGATCTTTTGGACTCTGAGAGATACTATGTTGGCAATGCAGAGAAACAGGTGGAAAAAATAACCCATCTTACGATAATGTGTGAAGACTAGAAAATATTGAAGGCACATTGATATGATTAATAGGATGTAGGATTATTAGAAGGCAAACAAAATTGGCAGCGTTAGTGCTTGAAATAGGAACAGCTGAAAGTACTGTTGAAAAAGTAGTTGGTGAGAAGAGAGAATAGACACTGTCTCAGAAACCTGGGTTGCAAAGGATCTCCTGGAAAATAAAAAATTACTATTTCAGTGGCTTCTAAGAAAAGAATAAATATTTACATTGCTTTAGTCAACAAGATGTATTTTCCAAAACATATTCATTAATTTTATATATTTAACAGGTGTTAAATGTTACCTCTGTTTTTAAGTTGGGGAAACAAACAAAAAATACTAAGTGGCTTTCTAAATTGGTAAACTTAAATGAGAAAATGAGAAAGCAGATAATCTTGTTTAAGGTTTGGCTTGCTGTATCTTATATTTAGGAGACATCTTTGTAAAGATGTAAAGATGTAAGAAGGAGTTGGAAACCCCGAGATAAAGTTATCTTTAATAACTTAATAGATAAGATTGGTAGATACAAAGAAGCATATTTAAGAAAACTAGAAAAGGGAGTCAGTAGAAAGAGTAAGAAGGGGAGGAAAATAAAAACTATTCAAGGATAGAAGAAATCTATGTGAAAAACACTGGATATATAGAAAAGAATGAAAAACAAAAGGAATTGTAAGAAAATTGGACTTGTAAAAAGAATGAGAAGAAATGAAAGAAAAAGAAAGAAAATGAGAGGAAAAGAATTAGAAAAAATGTTTTTTTAAGAGATAAGAGGGACTCCATATCTGGGACAGTCCATGTGTTCAAAAATTCCTAGGAGTCTTGTGCCTGACCTCCTGGACCTTTGAGACCTGTCTCCACCTGATTCTATACCCATTTACTACTTATCATTAGAAATGTGAATACCTGCTTTCTTCTAAAGAGTTAATATTTTGTGAAACCTGGATGATTCTGTACAGAGCATCATCACAGAGGAGTCCCATTCATCTATTCTAATACACTTTTTTACATATAATTGCTTAGAAGCAATTTGCTTTTTCTCAGATCACCTGAAATACATGTATGAATCTTCTTTGATAAACCACCCTTTCTAAGATACTGAAATTTAGTTTTTGACTAAATCAGTCTGTGTTGCCTTTCTAAGCAGTGAGAGATAAGCGGTTCCCTGTCATCTTTTAACTGAAGGTGATGGGAGGGGGGAAGAGGGAAACACCCTAACGCACATGGTGTACATTCAAAAACATATCAAAGTCAGTCATTAAGCAGATCATGAGAAGGAGGGAGGAGGAGGGAATGAGGTGTGAATTGTGGAAGGGTTAAATGAGTGCTGTGTGCATGTATGCCTCTACCAGCTTGTACCTCATTAAGATGTATGATTACAATGCACCAATAAAAATAAATAAATAAAAATAAAAACCTGTGTGTGTATCTGTGTGTGTGTGTGTGTGTGTGTGTGTGTGTTTGTATTTGTATGGTACTAGAAATTGAACCCAGGGGCATTCTACCTTTAAGCTATATAGACTTTTTTTTTGTTGTTTTGAAATAGGGTCTTGCTAGGTTTCTGAGAGTCTCACTAAATTGCTGAGGCAGTCGAACCTGCGATCCTCCTGTCTCAGCTCCCAAGTTTTGGGATTACAGGTATGTAACACCATGCCCAACTTAAAAACAAACAAACAAACAAACATTCTTTATGTTTTATTTTTAGTGTCTATTTCTAGCATTATACCATAATTTGTCCCAAATATGTATTGTGGAATGAAATAAAGTCTTCATCCTTGAATGAACTGTATTACTCTATATTCCACAGCATATATATATTTATTTTTAGTGACAAATATTAGTATGCATTCTTTCCTAGATTGGAAACCTGAAAATTTATCTTACATCTAATCCTCTCTTTACTACCATAATCTCCCCAAAATATCTTATCAGTTTTAACCCCTGGTTGACATATATTTCAAGTTTCCTCTTCTACCTTTTCACAATAGCTGCTTTAAGCAGATACTTCATTACTTACTTTCTTCTTGGATATAGACTATGTACTACTCTATTCCATGTGTAGCTAGAAAAATGAACTTTAAAATTTACTTAAATCAAATAAAGTGACAGCTGTCCAATACTTTTTCCAGATAAAAGTTTTTTGAATATTAAAAACTTTCAAGCCGGGCGTGGTGGCGCACGCTTGTAATCCCAGCATTCACGAGGTTGAGACCGGAGGATCCGGGTTCGCGGCCAGCCTCAGCTACCTAGTGAGGCCCTCCTCAACTTAGTGAGACTCGGTTTCAAAATAAAGAATAAAAAAAAAAATGGGTTGGGGGTGTAGCTCGGAGGTAGAATGCCCCTAAGTTCAATCCCCAGTACCGCAAAAAAAAAAAAAAAAAAAAAAAAACTTTCAAAATATTTTATCATTTCTTCAGTTTAATTCTCAAGATTTGTTATGCTTAGAATTTCTTTCACCTCACCAGCTATTCTACCACTGCCCATCAAAAAAGCACTCTTTAGTTCTAGCTGAACATGGTGGTGCACACCTGTAATCCTAGTAGTTGGGAGGCTGAGACAGGAGGATCCCAAGTTTGAGGCCAGCTTCAGCCACTATTAAATACACCTCTTAGTGCCTTGTCCATCTGCCAGTCCATCTCTGCACTCTGACAGCTTCAAGCCCTCTCTGGTTCTCTTTATTTGTTGGTTCTTAGAACTCAGTATCCCATTTCCCATCAATTTTCTATTTATGTAGCCTGGCTCCTCCCTACCATGATATGGGCAGAAAAATATCCTCTGATAACCTGTTTTTGTCTTTATAGGGAAGGGAATTCATTTCATCAGGGTCAAAGCATTTTTCCAAAACAACTGAGAAAAATAAAAAATTGAAATTCCCAGATATGGCAGTCTTGAAAGCTTCATCCACGGTTACTGCACAGAACAGAAAGTTATTGAAATAAAGAAGACAAGCTGCATCAAAAAGCATGGCAATAAAGAGTTGGTCACAGAAAGGAGCAAAGTCAAAAGGAGCACCAGAACCAAGGAACAGAAAATAGCTAATTTTATAATTTTAAAGGACCCTTAATAGTCATATATTTTTGTAAATTTATCCTTTTCTTGATGTTTTGATATGTGTATATTTTTATCAAGAATATATCAAGTGTTTAGAGTGGGAGAAAATTTTTGCCAGCTACTCTTCTGATAGAGGACTAATATCTAGGTTATACAGAAAACTCAAGAAAATCACAGCTAAGAAAACAAATAACCCAATCAAAAAAATGGGCAAAGGATCTAAATAGACACCTCACAAAAGAAGAAATACAAATGGCCAATAAATGTATGAGGAAATGTTCTACATCATTAGCAATCAGAGAGATGTAAATCAAACTACCTTGAGATTTCACCCAACTCCAATCAGAATGGCAATCAAAAACCATGAACAACAACAAATGCTGGAGAGGGTTTGGAGAAGGGAGAACCCTAAAACATTGTTGGTGGGATTGCAAACTTGTGCAACCACTTTGGAAAACGGTATGGAGGATCCTCAGACGAATGGGAATGAACTACCATATGATCCAGCAATACCTCTTCTGGGTATCTACCCAAAAGAATGGAAACCAAACTATCAGACCAAAGCATGTGTATCTATGTTTATAGCTGCACAATTCACAATTGCCAAACTATGGAAGCAGCCAAGATGTCCATTGACAGATGAATAGATTACAAAACTATGGGATAGGTACACATTACTCAGCCATAAAGAAGAACAAAATCATGTTATTTGCTGGGAAATGGATGCAGCTGGAAAACATTATGTTAAGTGAGATTAGTCAGTCGCAAAGAGTAAAAAAGCATATGTTCTCCCTAATATGCGGATGCTAGGGAGAAGATGAGGCATAAGAGGGTCTCGAGATGAAAAAGGAGAAACCCTAGATAAGTAAAGAAGTTGACTTAACTGAAGGGGATGGAAGGGTGGGGGGGTACCCTAATGCATATGATGTACTTTCACAAATATATCAAAGTCAATCACTAAACTGAACTTGAGAAGGAAGGGGGGCGAGGGAGTGGAGTGGGAATGGGGGGAGGGGTTAAATGAGACATGTATGCATATATGCCTTTATCAGCTTGTACCTAACAAAGATGTATGATTACAATGCACCAATTAATATAAAAAATAAAATATATAAAAAAGAGGAATATCTACTGCCACGCACAGAAGTCATGGTATTGCTCTTCAACATTAACGGTTATTAATAAATATTTTCTTTATTTAGATAAAAAAGTATATATCAAGTGTTTAATAGTACTACTTAAAATTGTCTCCTAAATAATTAACAACAACAACAAAAAAATCCTAGTATTATTACCTGAAATAAATCCTGAAAGAAGTGTATTGTAACTCTGAAATGAAATTGCAATCATTAATTTGAGCTGCTAAGTAACAGGGTACCAGGCATTAACATCAGCATGTGGAAGAGAAGCATGACCAAACCAGGTCAGCGACAGCAACTAAGTTATCTGTAATACTCAGAAGAGCTGGTGTCTCAAATACAAGAGCAGAAAGATTTTTCTCATTCACTGTTACACTGTTTAGGATTCAAGCAGGAGATTTATCAGTAGAAAAAGACAATCAATACACCTGTTTATGTTGGAGGAGATTTGACTAGGAATGCAATCAGATCAGAACTAGACCTTGCGCTTTGGTTTAGGAGAAAGCAAAGGTATTGGTATTGTCTGGTATTTGGTATTTGATAAAATATAATATTTGAGCAGCTGTAGAAAGATTTCTGGGAGAATATATCAATTTCTGTGTTCGTCCCTCTGATTGTGTGTGTGTGTGTGTGTGTGTGTGTGCACGCATTTAGAACCTAAAAGTGAAATACTTAAGCTAGTGAAAGATTTCAAAATATTTAGAGGCAAATGTTAAAAGCAAGGTCTGAAATTTTTCTGTAGTAGGTGATAAGAGGAATGAGTACAGCCAGTCTTGTATTAATGAAAGTATATAGTGATTATGTCCCTAACTCTTTTCCTGCCTTGGGAGAGAAGAATTGTATATAGTCTATATGCATGAGGAAGAGACCCAGAGGTATCTGAAATGTGGAATTTTTGCCGCTAAGTGTCAATCCATTCAAAATAGGGCCTTACAGGCCCTAAAGGGTTAACCCTCCTCCCAAAGCATCTTACAGCTAAAGAACCGGATACAGAGGGGAATAGAGCTCAATTTCTAATATGATTCAGTCTAAAGATAATTAGAAGGCTTAGTTCTCTCCCTAAAACCCTTCCAGAATTCATGGGAATTTGCTCGAGTGTTAATGGACTTTGCTTCATCATAAGTTCCAGCTTGAACTTGCTTATTCTAAGTTATTTCTGTATTCACCAAAGATAAGTAGTGTAAAATTTTACTGCTTGGTTTTCTTCTGTCTCAGGAACACCGGGTGACTGATGATCTAGTCAGTGATTTCTCCCCTAGTTAGCCACACTGGGGTCAGTCCCCACAGACTGCACAGAAAAGCAGCGAAAAGCTAATGAGACTAAGGTTTGAAAATAAGATGAGAAAAACATGAAAAGAAACCCACTAGAATATTAATGGATTAATTACTTTTTCATACATAGCTGAAGGATAAATAACTGAGTAAAAACTCTATCCTTTCTTTAACTTTGTAAAATGTTGGCATTAGGGACAGTATTATTTTGGTTCTCATCCTCTTTACTTCTTTAAGAGGAGATTCCGAGAAATTAAGTCCAATGACAAACACAAGATAGTACCAAAATTATGTACTGAATTTCTTGCCTTCTCTTTCCTTCTCTTTTTTAATTTTTTTTCTTTTTTCAGATCATTTTGTCTATTCACTGGTAACATATATTTAATTCCATTTGGCTCTCTCAATTTATCAGATGTGTATATACATTCTACTAGAGGAAGCTCTTTTTTTTTTTTATAAGAACCTCAGGTTTCTCATAACTAAAATGGGTATAAGACTACAGCCTGGTTTATTTATAGACCAAGATTATTATGACATTTAAATAACATATATAAAAATACCTGTAACTATTCTGGGTTGGTTGCTTCCGTTACAATCCTCAAGTGTTTATAAAATAATTTTTAAGTTTTAGGGGAGAGAGTTCAAAAAATATAAAACAATTCTGATTAAATTTCCTTTCTCCAGGGTTCACCTCATCATTGTCATGCCTTTGCAATGAAGAGAAAGGGTTGGTCTGATTACTACAATAACTGGGCAGAGATTTTCAAAGTGTGGATCCACAACTTTTCAGGGGCTCATGAGATTAAAAAGTAATTTTCAAAATAATGTGAACTATTACTTGTTCTTTCTATCTTATTCTTTTATAACTATATAGTGTAAACTTCCAGCGGCCGCATGACATGGAATAGTACAGGAGATTAAATGTTGAAGCCAATTTAATAATCCACCCATCTTCTATTACCCAGGCATTAAGCAGTTTGTTAGAAATGTAAAGCAAGGCTACTCTTTTCAAAATGTGATGGGACATTATAAAAGAGTTATTCTTCAATATAATATGTTATTTAATTTACTACATACTAGGATGATTTTAAACTATGTTAAAAGTAAATAATTTTAGCTGGGCGTGGTGACGCACGCTTGTAATCCCAGTATTTGGGAGGCTGAGACCAGAGGATCCGGGTTCGAGGCCAGCCTCAGCTACCTAGTGAGGCACTCGGAAACTTAGCAAGACCCGGTTTCAAAATAAAGAATACAAAATAGGGCTGGGGGTATAGCTCGGAGGTAGACTGCCCCTGAGTTCAATCCCCAGTACCGAAAAAAAAAAAAAAAAAAAAGTAAATAATTTTGAAATGTATGTTTTAATTTGAAATATAGTAAATTTTTATAAGTGCATCTTAATATCCATGGGGAATTATATTCAGGACTTCCAAGGAAACCAAAATTCAGGGATATTTAAGTCTCTTCTATAAAATATAAAATGTATGCATATCTTCCCAGATACCCTAGTAATTTACAAGTTATAGTGCATAACACAATGTAAGTGCTAAGGGAAGCAGTGGTTAAACTATATTATTTAGTGACTAATGACAAGCCAAAAAGTCTGTACATGTTCAGTATGTATGGTTTTATATTAATTTTGATATGTGGCTGAATCAACGAATACAAAAATCCATATATATGGAGGGCTAAATGTGTATAATTGAAAAAATAAAAATTCTTAGAGGTTTACACTAATTCTCAGAGTATAAAATAGTCTTAAGGTTAAAAACATTTGAGAACTGCTGACATAGATAGGAGACAAGGACACAGATGGATGAAGAGGTGGTGAAAAAGCATTGATAATTGAGTAACAACATTAGTAAATGAAATGCCTATAGTCTTTAAAGTTTACAAAGTGCTTTTAACTTCTCTCAATGACTTAAATGTGGTTGTTTGCACTATTAGATAATGGCCTTTTTTATTACTTCTCTGGTCCTCTCATGGCCTCAGCTCAATCTTTGAGAAATTTTGAGAGCTTTGGCAAGGACCATTTCCCCTTCCAGGTTCATAACCTCAGAGGGTTGACTAGTCACATCGAATTCTGAATGAATACTACAGGCATACTCTTTCTTTCTTGAGGCCAATCATTGGGTTCTCTTGACAGACTCTTTGAGGTCCTCCCTCCCTTGAGATGTCATTTTTTTCTTACATTCCATGAATTCTAGACTCTTTAAATATTTTGTTGTGTCCCTACTTCCTTCCTATCTCATTCTTCTGATTTGTGAATACTTCTGTCCCACCTGGGCTTTACTTACTTTTATTTTTACTTGTTGGAATTGTGGAGTGTTTTATACTGATGTAAAGGGATGAAAGGGTAAGAAGGAGAGAAAAAAAAATCTTACCTTATTTCATCATGGTATGTACTCAGATCTCAAATGACAAAATGACCATGTGCCACGTGGAATGGGAAATAAAAATGCCATTTAGGAGAAAGTAGACCAGGCATAGAGGATGTGCTAGAAATCGAAGCCAGGTGTGGTGGTATACTCCTGTAATTCCAGCATTTGGGAGACTGAGACAGGAGTCTTACAGGTTTGAGGACAGTCTCAGGAACACAGCAAGACTCCCAGCAACCTAGTGACCTAAGGAGACCTTGTTTTAAAACACACAAAACAAAACAAAAAGGGGTATAGCTCAGAGCTAGAATGTCCTTGAGTTCAATCCCCAGTACCATACAAAAAAAAAAAAAAAGGAAAGAAAAGAAAGGATGGAAGGAAGGAAGGAAGGAAGGAAGGAAGGAAGGAAAAGAAAGAAGAGAGATTAAAAGAAAGAAGATAAGAGAAACCTAGGTGTCTAGGTATGCTTCTTCTGTTGATTGTCCAGTGAACTTTGAACTCTAAATTCATATGAAAAGTTATTATATTTGTAATGACATTTTTTAGAAAGCTGAAATATCTCCACGAAACTATTCTCTGAGTGGTTTGAAATGATTTTCTGTCTACAAAACCCTGAACTATAGAATATTCACAGTGATGGTAAATGGAGAAGAATACTGAAACCTGGGAAGATTAAGAACGAAAGGGATGAAAATTGAAAGAAGAAGAAGAAAAAAAGCAGGCACACATGAGGATCATTGTAAGTATTTGAAAAACTGGCAGTAAGAAAACAGTAAATTAATTTTGTATGTAGCAGAGTTTAAAAAGAAATATGGAGCAAAATAAGAGAATTTTTCTTAAGTACGCTAGTGGAATAATGGCTTACTCTTTCCTTCTTTCAACATTTTCATTGATTTTTAGTTGTTACATGGTCTTTTAAAGAGCATTTTAAAACCTAGTCCTTGGAAACCAATGATTAAATACATGATTAATTTGCCAGTCTCTAAAACAGGATTTTAAAAGTGCTAACAACCTTGAGGAAGAAAATAGCTAGCAGTTAAATAAACAATTAGGCTGCAAATTGAAGTGTCAGCACAGGCACTAATTAGTCTGCTGAGGTCACTTTTCATGGACTTTTGAAATAGATGTCATTCAGTGTGTTCATTTCCATTCCAAAGGGAAAAGGTGTCATTTCTTGTTCTCTAGTTCAAAAACATTTCCCCTGAGAACTGGTCAGTCCAGCCAAACTTTGCTCCTTCTTAGTTGCCTGGAAATGCCAACACTTACTTTTGCATCTGCGACTAGACAAAACAAAATTTTAAAAAAGCAGAATATACAACCTATCTAAGAGATTATTTGAAAAGATGAGTGCTAACAAAGATAAATGGTTTCCAGTTCTCTCCTGTATTTATAGAAAATTTGGTTCTGTTAACTTACTACTTTGAGAGGGAACAAATTATAAGAACAAAAACAATATGATGTTCTTTGGTATGAAATCACAGAATTTTCAGCTGGGAAGAGAGGTAAGAATGGTACAGCCATATATTTGAACATTTTTGGAAGAGCAGAGATGATAAACACTTGTAGTACATAGAGGAAATACCTGGAAATAGATGTATCAAAAGAAAAATGAATCAAGTCCAAATAAAACAATTTCCTCCTAATTTTAGCTTATCTCTTGTCTTACTTCTCTCATATTCAGAAAACAATAGGTTTTCACATTTTCAAAAGATAAGTATCAGACTGGATTACAAGGTGACTGAGAATCTTCTTGAACTTTCATTGTCCTGTGTCTGTGTTTATTTTATAGCACTATATCATCCTCTATATGATTTCTCTTCATATGACTGCTTGGTCTTTACCAGCACTTACATTTTGTGCGGTCAAGATTCAAAACTGTTTCACTCATATACTCTACAGTGATTATAATGCATTTTTCCAAAAGCAGGAAGCTTTTGAATGAATGAGTGAATGCTTTTGAATTGAATGCTAAAGGAATGAGTCCAAGATACTACCACAGCACCGTATCTTGTTGTATTTCTGTTTACATTTTAGCTAGATAAGAAAATATTAGATACATGTCCTTCATTCAAAACTATTTATTGATGACTACCTATTATGCCAAAGCAAGAATTGTCCCAGATATTGGGGAAATAAAAATGGACAAGGGATACTAGAGATTTCCTCTTAATAAGTTGATGGTTGTATTGCCATGCTCCCTATGAAAGGACTCAAATCCATTCAGTTGCTTGGTGATTATATAGATGTGTGAATTGAGAAAGCACAAGGACATTCAAATGTGGTTTTAGTAAGTTTTATAGCTTGAATATGAAATGCCCTCCCCCTGCCCTGCTCCAATTTCATGTATTGAAGGCTTGGTGCCCAGCTAGTGGCACTATTAAGAGGTGGTGGAAACATTAAGAGGCGGGGCCTAATTGAAAGAGGTGGGACATTGGGGGCATGACTTTTAATTGTATATTTTGTCATGGTTTCTTTCTTTCTCTTTCTCCCCACCCCCCACCCCCACCCCTAGACACCATGATGTGAGCAGATTTGCTCTACTACACATTACCACCATAATAGTCTGCTGTGCTCAGAATCTAGGCTTGCAGAGGTTGCTGCAGCCATGATTTAAGTGGGCCCAAGTACTACACAAACTGGCAGCAAAGTGGCATCATCACATGGTGCTGAATTTGCAATCATGCACAATGTGGGACACAGAGGCTTTCACCCACATTTGGAAGGAAGGCCTGGGAGGCCAGCCAGGGTGTAGTAGGGTCAGAATCTCTCGGGAAAGCACCTGGGAGGGCAGTGTGTGAATCTATCAGAGTTAAACTGATATTGCAATGGAGATTCCCAGGAAGTTAAATGCTATAAGTGTAGAACTTTTGCCATGAAAGCTGCAGGCTATGGACAGAGACAGCTCACAAGAGTGGCCAAGTGGGTTACAGCTGCCAAGGGTATACGGATGGGGCTGTCCAAGCTATTTGAGGATCACATCCAATCACCATATGTACCTGATGCTAGAAATAGATGTACAGGATTTAATGTTTACCTACTTGGTTTCAGTCTCTCTTTTTAGTTCCTTCTCTCTTTTCTATATCCCATATCTCCCTTTTGGAATGGGATTATTTACGCTGTGCCTATCTCACCATTGTGTGTTGGAAGTATATAACTTTCTTTATGATGCTCCTTCTGCTTCTGCTGCTGCTGCTGGAAATTGAATCCAGGGCATTCTCCCTCTGAGTTATACTGCTAGTCCTATTTTATTTTTTATATGAAAGCCAGGTCTCACTAAGTTGCTGAGAAACTCGCTAAGCTATTGGGGCTGGCTTTGAACTCGTGATCCTCCTAAGTATACGTCACCATGCCTAGCTTTTAAAAAAAAAATTTTACAGGGCCTCTCACCTAAGAGTTGCCTGTGATGCTTTGGACTTGAACTTTTGAGCAGTATTGAAACTGTTAAGACTGTGGGGACATGTGGAGATGGATTGAAAGCATTCTAAGTTATGAGATAGGCATGAGCCTTTAATGACCAGGGGAAGAATGTTAAAATTTGGACTTGAAACATCCTCCCAAAATTGCATATGTTAAATACTTGGTCCCCACTATAGCAATGTACTAATCCATTGATCAGTTTATAATTAGACTTACTATTGGGACTTGGTAGAAAATGTAAGAAGTGGAGGCTACTTAGAGAAAGTAAGTCACTGGGTGTGTGCCCTGAAAGGTATATCTTAATCCTGGCCCCTTTCCTCTATCTCTGCTTCTTGGCTTCCATGAGCTGAAGAGCTTTGCTGTGCCACAACCTCCTTCCCTGAATCTCTGTTTCACTTCAGATCCAAAACAATGGAGATGACCAATCTTGGATTGAAAGGTCTGATATTGTGAGTCAGAATAAACTTTTCCTTTGTTAAATTGTTTTTCTCATGTATTTTGTCACAACAAAGAAAGCTGACTAACACAAGTCAGTATTCAGTGACTTTTTTTTAATGAACAAAGGAGAATAGATGCCATTAATTGAAAGAAAACTCCTTTTCTTCTGTAGCTTATCGTTCTATCTAGAATGATTAACGTAGTAGCTACTACCCAGTTGGGACTCAAAAATGTCTTTATGACTTGATTACTGAGTAAATGATGGATAACAGTTTAATGTTAGAGGGAAACTTACGTCACTGTGTCTTTAGTCAGTTGGGAAAATAATTGAAGCCCAGACACTTGAAAACTCCTTTCCCTTCAGATAACTAATTTTTGTTGAAATGGAATCTGCAACCCTAATACTTTAACTTCTAATTTAATTTCAAGTCACTAGAACTTGCTGCATTGCCACTTCTTAATTCATCCTCTGAGTAAATTAAAAGCTAAAAAAGATGATGGCACATTTTTAGTTTTAAAGTCAGCTTCAATACTTCTCTGAAAACAAGCTATAGATTAGCTAGGACTTATTTAGTCTTTTTATAGACACTTATATTCTATAAAATGATTATCATCTTCACAAATTTAAATTGTTTATCTAAATCAAAAACAACCAATCTTCAATAATTTACTTTGTCACCTGCTTTAATGCTAAATACTTTTATGAAGGGTTTAAAATATAACTTGAGGTCATAATGTTTTACCTAAAATGAACATATGCTAAGAACTAACACTTTCTGCTTATGACCCAATTTCTACTTTAATTGTTTATTAATATAAAATATTGTTCCTGTTTTGAAGTAAACATCTTTTTATGTTAGAAAATTTTAATATAGTAATCAAGACATTAATTATTGATGTATATAACACATTATATTTTATAGGATATTATTCAATAATAGGACATTATTACTTGATTTTAAATATTTCTTTCTTTGCTTAGTGTCCATTAGTAATTTGTGCTTGATGGAGTTATACATTTTTTAGAAAAACAACAGATGTAATTGCCTTTCATGAGCAGTATGAGGATAATTTTGATTGACAAAATTACAGAAAAAAATTAGAATCTTTACCTTGAAATATCTAGGTTAACAAAAATCCCTGAATTATTGTAAGGTGGTTATCTAGTTTCTCTCGGATCCAAAGGCCATTGAAAACTCCTTCTGAAACCTATGAGCAGATTTGTTGGTTATGAGAGGGTATCCAGTTCTTGTTGAAAGTTCACTTTTTCATTAAAATAAGGTTTCAAATATAAGGTTGTAACCTGGCGTGGTGGTGCATGTTTGTAATTCCAGTACTTGGGAGGCTGAGACCAGAGGATGTGGGTTCATGGCCAGCCTCAGCTACTTAGTAAGGCCCTCTGCAACTTAGTGAGACCCTGTTTCAAAATAAAGAATAAAAAATGGGGATAGAAATGTAGCTCTAAGGTAGAATGCCCCTGAGTTCAATCCCAGTATAGCAAAAAAAAGAAAAAAAAAATATATATAGTTGTTAATTGTAGCATTTATTACAATAGAGAAAACTTGGAAATGGCTAAAGTGTCTAAATAGGATAATAGGAAAATGCAAAGTACTGTTTTAGAAATAATTATAACATACAAGTCAAATGAGAAGATGCAAAATAATAGTAAATATTTATTTATGGGATATTTTCATGAATATAAATATATGTGAAATATATCAAAAGAGAAATACATTAAACTGATAATAGTGGTATACTTGGGAAGGAAAGTAGAGGAGTATTTATGGGTATGTATAATTTCAAATTATTTTAAAAGTAAATGAAGAGGAGTCTCCTTGTCTCTGCTGTGATGTGCAAAAGGTTTGGAAACCATTCTTATCCTCACAAAAATTTTTTTTAAAAAGATGCAGAAAAAATTAAATACAACAACTTTTCTGAGACCCATCAGAATGGAGGTCATAGAGCAAACTATAACCCTGGAAAGTGGAGAAACAGGTATATACAGAGGATTTCACTTTACCTGGAAAAGAGTCCATTGTAAATAATAATTGATATAAACATTTAAGCTGAAATTAAAAATTGACAATTTCTGAAAGGTGACTCAAATATTATAGAACTGGAGACCCAATGAGGGCTCTTATTCTTTACAGCTTTTTACTTGTAGCTATTATTCTAGGTACTTATGATGAGAATCAAGAAAAATTCTCATATGCTTTAGGTAGAACGAGGAGAAGCATGGTTAAGGCCCAATGGAAAGTAACTCTTGAAATAAGCGAGAATGTCCAATTCTTTATAGCAAAATCTTGCTCTTCAGACTAACTACTTTTCTAGATCCTCATCTTACTTGCTATGTATCCCTGAAGGAAGGGTAATTAAACATTTCCTGCCTCTATATCTTGCTGTCTCATACAAGGGAGAAAAAAAAAAGACTAAGCAGTTCTCCTGAAGGTCACATCCAGGTAATACAGTTTCCCCAAAGTGCACAAAGGTGTACTATAAGAGTATAGATCATATCCCCAACACAATACCTCTATTTCACATTGACAGGGATCCACCACAAAATCAGTACATTGTAACTCAGAGAGCTACCTGAGAAATAATCAATTTAAGGAGTTTCTAGGGAAACCAAACGACAAAAGATGAGACAAAATTAAAGCTAGTTCAAAACGAACACAGTACAGACCTTTTTTGTTTGCTTGTTTGTTTTCCTCAGTTCCTTTTACCTGGTACATCATGTCTAACTTTCAACAAAAATTATAAGAAATGTTGAAACTAAACGCACACACACACACACACACACACACACACACACACACACAAACAAAAATAGAGTCCAAAGTAACAAAGCACATAAGTATCAAAATCAGATTCAGATATGACAAATATTTTGAAATTATTGAATAGGGATTTAAAATAGTTATGATTAATATCCTAAGGCTCTAATAAAAAAGTGGACAATATTCAAGAACATATGGGTAATGTAACAGACATTATTCTGTTCCAGATTAAGAGTCTATAACTTTTTAACCAGTTTATTTAATACATTTATGCTTATTGCAATTTATATTACTTTCTTTCATTTAATTTTTCACTCTCTTAGCATTCTCACTGCTATAATCCAAAGACCTGGTCAATTAAATTAAAGGATGAAAGATTTATTTGCTCATGGTTTTCCTTGAAGATTTTTGGGTTCAGTCTATGTGAGGCCTAGGACTGCCGATCCCAGGCATGATTGTGGGAGGTGGGGAGAGAGAGCACAAAGGCTTGTTCTCATATTATGGAGGCCAGAAGTGAAACTGGGAGAGAGAAGGAAGGGATGGAGAGGAACCTTCTCTAATCCCTCTAAGGGTGAAGCCCAGGGAACCACCTTCTCTAGCCATGCCCTATCAGCCCAGGATACCACCCAGATAAATCCATTACAATTACAAGGGATCTATCCACTGCTGAGATTACAACCAAGCTCTACTGCTTCCAACATTGCTACCTTGTGTCCCTGAGGGGTAGGGAGAAATTACAAATCCAAACCATTATACTCTATCCTCTTTCTTTCTACCTGTCTTGAATTAATGATGTTTTCACTAGATATTTTATTTTAATTTTTCATGTTCACTGTTTTTTATTTCATAAAATTAGAACTTAATTTTCATTCTTTCAACCATATTTTAAAGAAAAATTTCATTGTTTTACTTATAACTGGTATAGGAGTTACAAAGCTCAGATTTGTTTGATTTTCTTGGATTCATTCTTTCTCTTTTCTGGTTTTAAAAAATTTTTCTTTACTACAGAATATGTTATAACAAAATACTATAATATATCTATGTTGTATTAAATTTATTTATCAATTTCAGGAATTGTGGGGTTTTTTACTACAAATATTCAGGTGATCAATTTCTTCTGTGTGTGTGTGTGTGTGTGTGTGTGTGTGTGTGTGTGTGTGTGTGTGTGATATGTGTGTGAATCTGGGAGTTGAACCCAGAGACATTTTACCTCTGAACTGAACCACCAGCCCTACCTATTTTATTTTTATTTTGAAATAAGATCTCACTAGGTTTATGAGAGTCTCACTACTTCCTGAGGTTGTCCTCGAATCTGCTATCTTCCTGACTCAGTCTCTCAAGTACTAGGATTATAAACATGAATTACCATTTTCAGTTTCTTCTTAATTTCTGATACTTGGGAATTTTTCAACTTGCTCAACTGTGCATGTAAAAGGGAACTTTTTTATATTACTCTTGTTGTTTCTTGGTGTTTATGTGTATTGGTAGCATTATCATTATCAAGTTATTTTAAACTATCAAATGGAGTGCACAGGGAGACTGGGTGACTAACTTGCTGCCTCATTTTGTTTGCTTGTGAACAAACTCACTTTGTGTTCATACAGTCATCACAGGAAGGCACAGGATTTCCATATGGCATAGTGCGCTGCTTTATACAGCTGCCCTTGTCCCAAGGAGAAGTATTTATTCTACATAATAGGCAATCTCTGGAAGATCTCAGAATTCAATAAATTTGCCTTCAATGTCTGGCTTTATCAGCACCACCTCATGCTCAATGCCCCAATTTCACTTGTTGTTAACTCAACCCTTTGTTGTCTTAATCATTTGACTCCCTAGATTTTTCTCAACCTCAAAATGTGCCTCTAGATGCTGTATTTGCCTTTCTGATGCATGTTGTAGCAAGGAAACAACTTAAAGCATGCTAAGTGAAAGAAGATAAAAGCAATAGACTATCCATCATATATTTCTATTTATTTGAGGTGTTCAGAAAAGGGAAATGCACAAATGTAGAAAGTATTAGTAACTTCCCAGGACTGTGGTCAGTGATGGGGATTGATTAAAAGAGCATGATGCCGCCTCTTTCTTGTTTGAAGCAAATGTTCTCAAATAAGTATAGTAATGGTGGCACATTCTGACAAATGTACTAGAAATAATGAATTGTACATCTAAAATTGATAAATGTATTTGTAGGTAAATTTTACTTCAAAAATGAATTTAAATGAAAACAAAGGTAAGAGAGCCTGATGTGTCTCCACCTGAACTCCTTTTACATGGGAAAACAAGTAATTTTTTTATTTCACTTAAAACATATATGTGTATCCATAGTTCTTTTAAAAATAAAAATTGAGTATTATTCTTTTTCTTGGATTATTGCAGTTTACTTATTCATCAAGTGAAGAACTGTTGGGTTGATCCTATTTGGGCAATTAAGAATAAAGCCATTATAAATATTTGCATTAGATATTTTGTCTGAATACACATTTAAATTGCTCTTTAAGTGGGATTCCTGAGTTGTTGATAGGTGTGTGTTTAATTTTGAAGGAAACCATCAAATTGTTTTCCAAAGTGGTAGATTCATTTTCCATTCTCTTAGTTTATGAGAGTACATGTTTTTATGCAGCTTATTCAAAGTATGGTATTTGTTTATTTTAAAAATCAGTCTAGTAGACATATAATGGCATTTCAGTAAGGTTTTAAATTTCAAGTTTCCTAATGATGAATAACGTTGAGTGTCGTTTTCTCCTTTAGCTACTCTAAACAATGATGCAATATTAGGGGTAATATTCAAAATATTTAACCAGTGCCAGGATGACATGGCCAACAATTCATGAAGATGGATACAGAGTCTACCAACTACAGTAGAGGTCAGCTTAGCCCACCATATATTATACCACATGGATGCAGGCATAATTATGATGTATTTTCTAGACGTAGGCTCAGTGAGAATGACAACTGAATTTATAATTTAGGTACTTTTTGTTAAATTTCTTTTTAGTGTAACTATGTCAACTAACACAATTTTTGTAGAGAACTGCAAGTATTCACTACCACATTGAACTCAAACTTTCTGTTTTTTGATAGGTGAAAACTGGTCATGGAAATTTTAATTTGTTTCTATCTTATATAAGTGATGTTAACTTTTTGATGTTTTAAGTCATTTGTTTTACCCTTCCCTTGAATTGTCATGTTATATTCTTTGTCTATTTTTTCTAATGCATTCATAATAGTTTTCTTACAGTATTTAAAGAAGTTTTTCTATAAAATTAACTCATTCGATGTGATTTATAAGTAATTGTTTCTACTTTTTGTCTTTTGGCTTTGTTTACTTTAAAGTTTTCCATTATATTTTTTTAAATGTCAAATTGTTTAGTCTTTCCTGTTATGATTTTTGGATTTATACCACATTTAAAATTATTTTTCATATGCCAAGGTTAGTTTTTAAATTCCCCATAATATGCATATTATACTACTGGGATTTCTTTAATTTGCTGTTTGACATTTAAATACATTGTTGATGGGATTGAAGATTATTGCAACCTCTTTGGAGAACAGTTTGGAGGATCCTCAGATAAAATGGGAATGAACCTACCATATGATCCAGCAATACCACTTCTGGGGTATCGACTCAAAAGAATGGAAACCAAACCACCAGACTAATGCATGCATTTCTATGTTTATAGCCACACAATTTGCAATTGTCAAACTGTGGAAGCAGCCAACATGTCCATCAATAGATGAATGGATTACAAAACTATGGGATATGTATACAATAAAATTTTACTCAGCCATAAAGAAAAACAAAATCATGTCATTTGCAGGGAAATGGATGGAACTGGAAAACATTAAGTTAAGTGAGATTAGTCAGTCACAAAATGTGAAAAATTGGATGCTCCCCCTTTATGTGGAAGCTAGTGAGAACATGGATCAAAGGAGGGACTCTAGGCAAAGAAAGAGAAATCTTAGACTAGCAAAGAAGGCAACTGAACTGAAGGTGTTGGGGGGAGGAGAGGAGAGGGAAGCACCCTAATGCACATGATCTACATTCACAAACATATGAAAGTCAATCACTAAGCCAAGATGAACATGAGAAGGAGGGAGGGGGGAGAGAATAGGGCTGAAATTGGGGAAGGATTAAATGAGTATTGTGTGCATGCATGCCTCTACCATCTTGTGCCTCATTAAGATGTATGATTACAATGCACCAATAAAATAATTAAATACTTGATTCATACAAATTTATCTTGATGTTTGATGTATATAATAAACTGCTTTATACATGGAGCTATTTTATTTTTCCAATGACCATGAATTGAAAAACCTTTCCTCACGGCGCTGAAATATCACTTTCATTATAAACATAATTACCAGAAGTATTTAAGCCAAATGAAGTCTGATTCTTTTCCTTTTTTATTTTATTAGTGCATTGTAATTATACATCTTTGTTAGGTACAAGCTGGTAAAGGCATATAAGCACACATTTCTCATTTAACCCTTCTCCAGTTCCCATCCTACTCCCTCCTCTTCTTCCTCTCAAGTTCAGTTTAGTGATTGATTTTGATATGTTTGTGAAAGTACATCATGCACATTAGGGTGGTCCCCTCCCCTCTCTCCATCACCTTCAGTTAAGTCACCTTCTATGCTCATCTAAGGTTTCTCATTTTTCAATTAGAGTCCCTCTTATGTCCCACTTTCTCTCTAGCTTCTGCATATTAAGGAGAGTATATGATTGTTTTTACTTTTTGTGTCTTACTAATCTCACTTAGCATAACGTTTTCCAGATCCATCCATTTTCTCACAAATGACATTATTTTGTTCTTTATGGCTGAGTAATATTCCATTGTGTACATATCCCATAGTTTTGTAATCCATTCATCTATCAATGGACATCTTGGCTGGTTCCTTAGTTTGGCAATTGTGAATTGTATAGCTATAAATATAGATACACTTGCCTTGGTTTGATATTTTGTTTTCCATTCTTTTGGGTAGATACCCAGAAGTGGTATTGCTGGATCATATGGTAGGTTCATTCCCATTCATCTGAGAATCCTGTATACTGTTTTCCAAAGTGGTTACACTTATCTGCAATCCCACCAACAATGTATTAGGATTCCCACTTCTCCACACCCTTGCCAGCATTTGTTGTTGTTTGTGTTTTTGATGATTGCCATTCTAATTGGGGTTAGGTGAAATCTCAAGGTAGTTTTGACTTACATCTCTCTGATTGCTAATGATGTAGAACATTTCCTCATACATTTATTGGCCATTTGTATTTCTTCTTTTGTGAAGTGTATATTTAGATCCTTGGCCCATTTTTGGATTGGATTATTTGTTTTCTTAGCTGTGAGTCTCTTGAGTTCTCTGTATATTCTAGATATTGTTCCCCTATCAGAGGAGTACCTGGCAAAAATTTAGACCAATGGAGCAGAATAGAAGATTCAGAAACAAACGCACACACTTACAGTCAATTGATTTTTGACAAAGGAACCAAAAACATACACTGGAAAAAAGATAGCCTTTTCAACTAATGGTGTTGGCAAAACTGGTTAATCATATGCAGGAAAATGGAAATAAACCTGACTTTCTCACCCTTCACAAGAGTTAATTCAAGATGGATTAAAGACCTGGAACTTCAGCCAGAGACCTTGCAGCTACTTGAAAAGGGCATAGGCCCAAAACTTTGACACATAGCCACAGGTAAAAACTTTCTCAACAAGACCCTAAAGGCACAATCAAAAGGAAGATCAATACATGGGATTGCATTAAATTAAAGAGCTTCTGTGCAGCAAAGGAAACTATCAAGAACCTCTTTCATTTCTCTATCATCTACAGACTTATCTATTTTGTACATTTTAATTCTAGTTTTAAAACATATTTTGGTCTATAGGGGAAATTCTTTCATTTCAGTCTTTTATTATTCTATTTTTGTATGATTTTTATAATCAACTTTTTCAGTTTTTAAATCTAAAAACAATCATCTTTGACTTTTATTAAGATCACATTAAATGTATTGAATTTATGATGGAAAATTGGCATCTTTTTTGTCTAGCAATATGATATGACTTCTTAATTTTTTAAGGGTTTTCTTTTTTCTTAGAACCAATTTTCCTTCCTTTCTTCCTTCATTCCTTCATTCTTTCCTTCCTTCCTTCCTTCCTTCTTTCCTTTTTTCTTTCTTTCTCTTTATATAGATTTTTTAAAGGTTATTTTTTAGATTTTATTTATGATTGTTTTCCTATAGTAAATGAGGTCATTACTTATGTAATTATTTCTATCTGGATGGTACATGTGTTTTTAGAAAATTTCTTATTTTCTGTGTATTAGTATTTCATTCTGACACTTCACTAAATTACTTTTTGACTATGATAATATTCTATTTGAATTTCTTGGGTTTCCTACGTAGCTAGAAAGTTGTTTGCAATTATTTTCTATCTTTCCTTGAAGAAGTTAAGATATTAATCTTAAGTTTTCTATTATATCTTTTATATTTATTTATTTTCTTTTCCGTGTTTAGGACATTCAAAGTATTATTAAAAATAATGATTTTAGTGATAATGCTTATTCTAGTTTGAATATAATTGGATGTAATTCTGAAGTTTTCCCATTTAAAAGTGATGCTGACCTTGGAATTACAATACATGCTAAAGAACTATCTATGTGCCCCATTTTATTAAAAATTTATTGTTTATTTAAAATGGTGTGAAGATGAAAACTTTTCATCAAATGATTATTTAGCATTGATGTATATGTTCCATTATTTTTCTTATTATATCTATTCACATCGTAATTCCTACTAATAGGTATTCTAATTTGAAACACATTTCATTGCTGGAAAAGGTTTCATTTGATCACAGTGGATTATTGCTATTTTTATGTGCTCTCTAATCTCTATTAATATTATAATGTCTTAATTTTCATTGACTTTCATGAGTGATATCAGTTAATAGCTCTAATTTAAAAAAAATCTCATTGGCCTTTGGTAGCAATATTACATTTAATTTATAAGAAGCTCTAGTATGGTTAGGCACATCTATAATCCTATGTACCACCACCCCCAGCTGGTAGTCTGAAAAAAACAATAGTGTTTTTAATTTTGGTGTTTTGGATTATGTTCACAGGTTATTAGTTCTCTTTTGAAATTATTCTGTGGCCTAATACAAGGTCAATTAATCCATAGCTATAGTGTATCTATTTATATTTACTTCTCAATTAAATACAATTTAATAATTATATGTAGTTTTTTATTTAGTTTAATTTAGTTGGCTCTACCCCTGGACTCACAGTAGAATGACTTTTCTCTGCCCCTGCTTTGGGATCAGGAGCAGGGAATAGAATGGATTGTAAGAAAAATGAGCTGTGCCATGTAATTACTGGCATGAGAGGCTCCAGAGTGCTCTTGTCCCATCAGGCCCTTGACTGGAGGTGTCAGAGACTGTTATGACTAGGTGTAGATTGCCCCTGAAGAGCTCATGTATTAATGCTCAGAGTTGACATAGTTAAGTCATGCTGGTCATAATCTCATCAGTGTGAATCCATTGTGATGGATGGTAACCTCAGCAGATAGAGTGTGGCTGGAAATGGTGGGTCTCTGAGGTTGTGGCCTTTGGGATTGGGGACTGTGCTTTTATTTATTTATTTGATTTTTTCCCTTGCTTGTTTGCACTCTCTTATTTCTGGCCTGCGAGCAGAGCCTTTGCTCTCTCCTGCTCTCTGCTTCCCGCTGCCATGTCCTGAGATCCACAAACCCTGGCTTCTCACGGACTGAACACTGGACTCTCCAAACAACTGTGAGCAAATAAATCTTCCTTACTATAAACTGTGCAATCAGTTGTTTTGGATTACAGCAGTAAGAATGTTGATTGAGGAAGTGACCATGGCTGCTCTGTCATCCTGAGTCTCTGGATGAGCTTTCTGAGCAAAGGCCCCTTACAGCTTTTGAACAACATGTGGTAAAAGCAAAGAATGATCATTTGTTGTTTTAAGCCAGTCGGGTTGAAGGACCGTTTGCTATTATAGCTGACTGAAGCGATATTGATTATATTGCTTGGTTTCTGTTCACTTTATATGTCATGTGCCAGAATTATTGTCTTTTTCTACTGATGTTTTCCTGTCAGTTTCTACTTGTGTCTCCTGTAGTTTCTGTTTTATGATGATTGATGCTAAATTAACTAGCATCTAAGTCTTAACAACTGCTCTATCACCTTAATTAATTGCACCATGTAGCAACCTTCTTTGGTTTCATTCAGTGCCTCTAAGTATGATTTTAAACTTAGGATATTATCACATAATTTATTTTTGATTTTCATGTTAACAAGCCTTTGAACATATTTTATAACACATAAGTTTAAACAGTTTAGTTTTTTTTTTTTTTTTTTTTTTTTTTTGAGGCACTGGGGATTGAACTCAGGGGCATTCTACCTCCGATCTATACCCCCCACCCTATTTTATATTCTTTACTTTGAAACAAGGTCTCATAAGTTGCGGAGTGCTTCACTAGGTAGCTGAGGCTGGCCGTGAACCCAGATTGTCTGGTCTCAGCCTCCTAAATGCTGGGATTACAAGCTTGTGCCACTACACCCGGCTAGGTATGCTTTTTTTTTTTTTAACAGGCATAGATTTAGGGGAGTTCAAACCATTTTTTAAAATGTTCTAAAGAGCAATGTTTAGTCTCTGCTCCACCTTTTAAGACCTAGGTGTTTTGAAATAAACTTTTATATGTTGTTCAGTCGCCTCTTTTTACTTTATTTTTTCCTGATATGAAAGATTTTTTTCTTTCTTTTTTTTTTGGAGCATTCTATAAGATAACTGGCCTGGTCTTTTTCCTTTTTTTTAAAAATTAATTTATTTTTTCAGCACAGATTTTTTTTTATACATTTCTTGAGTACAACAGGGTTACATAGACATTTATGACATATCAATCATTGTCAGATCACAAATAGCACCACTTCTTCCTTTTACACGTATAGCCCACATTCTTAACATAGCCTGGTAAAGCAAACTTTCTAGAGTCATAAAAACATACTCCTTTGGGGTCATATATTTACTTTCTAAGAAGTAGGGGGGGTCTTTCATCTATGCATCCTAGGGGCAATCTCCAGACTTTGAGACACCAATGTAGCCATAGCAGAAGAGTCAGTATAATTGCTCATATATGCAGATAGCAACTGCCAGGGGGGAAAGGGCCCAGCTAGGCTCCCACAACTCCCCCATTTTTATTTTAAAATGCACGAGGGACTGTGCCTGTCTTAGGTCATTTTTTTAGTGAGATTAACTTTATACTACATCCTTAAGAGTACACATACCCTATACATACACACACACACACACACACACACATATACACACACACACACAAATGTATTTTTATTTGTGTTTTTTCCCATTAGAAACAATGAGGAAATTTGAATATTGAATATTTCTTCTTTCTCAACTTATTCTTTCACTCCTCCACCATCAATTTATTTTTGGTTATTTTTTTCCACAATGTTTTTGTGTTTAACTTTACACCCACATAAAATTATAGTCATATTAGCTAATTTGTAGTTTTGTGAGTTCTGTTTTGACTTTTAGCAGTATATTCTCACTACTCCTATGTTTTCCCCTTCTTAGCTGCCAAATTTTCTTAGTTTTAATATTCTTACCATAATTCTCTTTTTTATTAGAATCACACTTACACAGATGCTCACAACATTCATTTGGAAATGTTTTGAGTTATTCTGCAGTTGACTCTAGTCTGTCCCTTAAGAAGAGTTCATAGGAACATTGGTCCTTGAGTTCCTGCATGCATATGCTCAAGACACTTTGTTGCTTTTGTATTTACATTAGAACTTGGCCAAGTAGAAGAATATTTTTTTCTTTAAAATTATAGATGCTGCTTCACTGGTTTCTTACTTTCAATGTTGCTATTGAAACATGAGAGACTAGCCTCATTTTTTCTTATAAATATTCTTATTTGTATTATATTTTGAATCCTCAAAATTATTATTTTTGAAGCATGGTGTATTTATTAGGCAATATATTTATGTGATCATTTTTGGATAGCTCTTCTCAGCGTTGTGAAGACTTCTTTGAATATAATCAATTTATCTTTTTAAATATTAGTTTATTTAAATACAGTTAAATTTTTTTTCCTCTTATTATGTCATTTGCATTTCTTTAGTAAGAATTCTATTTACACTTTTGAAGACTGTTCTTTGATATCATCCATACCTATCATTTTCTAAACTCTATTTTCAAAACCTGATTTCTTTATTTTCTTCTGAGTCATTTGTTGTATTCTTACCACTACTGTTTTGTTTTACCACTATTTGATCATTCAATCTAAAATTCCAAGGTATCATAAAATATTTTTGAAATGTACAATTTACTGTATCTTTCTTGAGTTATTTTAACACTGACTTATGCTCTACTTTATGTTCTTGCTCCATAGAGGCTATTATTATTTTTACTTTAATTTATATTACATTTCTTCCACTTCATGGTAACACTTGTCTGTGAGGGTTCTTAACCAGGCAATTGCTTTCACATATTTCTCTCTCTCTCTCTCTCTCTCTCTCTCTCTCTCTCTCTCTCTCTCTCTCTCTCTCTCTTTCTCTCTCTTTCCTAATTCATGGTGAAGGAGGAGAGCTTCCCTAAATCAGCCATCTTCTAGAGCCAGATGTCAAGCTGACTGGATTTTAATTATTATTTCCTGAGTTGTAGTGTAAGTTCCTTTAGTTTATAATCCTTACCAAGCAATGAATTCCATTATAGGGATATGGAAAAATTTTACAAACAGCACTTTTTAAAATTAATGTACCCTATAAAATTAATACATTTTTAAATTTTGAACATTTTTAGGGTCAAAACAAAATTGAGTAAAAATAAGAGTTCTCATATTATCTCTACTCCCTTTATTAGTGAGGTTTTCCAGAGAAACAAACCAATAGTATATATAGGTGTAGATATGTTGGCATTTGGAAAGATTTATTTTGATGGATTGGCTTATGTGATTATGGCAGTAGATAAGTCCCAAAATCTACTGTCTATAAACTAGAGGCACAAGAAAGCCAGTGCTGTAATTTTAGTTTTAATTCAAAAGCCTGAGAATCAAAGTAGTCAATGGTATAAGCTGCAATGAAGACCTCCAGAACAGGAACACCAGTGTCCAAGGGCTGAAGAAAATGGCTCTTGTCCTAACTCAAGAAAAGAGCAGATTTGACACTTGGTTGCTGTTTTCATTCTACACAGACCCTCAATAAACCAAATGATGATGCTATTCGCATTGGTGAGAGAGATCTTTTCTTCCTTATTTGGCTAATCAAGTACTAGTCTCTTCTGAAAACAGAGGATTACAGACAAACTCAGAAATAATGTCTACCACTATAGGGGATCCCCTTGCTCTATTAAAGTTGTCATATAAAATTGGTCACCACACTCCTACAGTATGTCCATTTGGAACCTATACACATCTTAAACTATACTTAACCTCCAAATAAAGACACTGACAAGGTTGAAATAATACCTAATATGACACAGTTATCCCACATGTAACTAAAAATTTCAGTAATCCCTTCACCAGGTGATTTAGTGAGTGAAAGTTTGAGTGGTTGTGCCCATGCTTAACCTCTTACTAGCCACTATGACCACTTTGTTCATAGCCCTTTGGAAAAAGACTGCAGTGACCAGGGACAAAGCCTGTTTGGCATGGATAGTATAAACAGGTCATAGCATCTGCATGACTATCAGAATTCTCTTTTGATGGTGAGTATTCATTCACATGGTGTCTCAGTTAGCATCCTCACTGCTATAATCTACAAGACCTGACCATACAACTTAGAGGAGGGTTTATTTGCTCACAGTTTCCTTGGATATTCTGGGATTCAGTCTATATGAGGCCAGAGACTGTGAATCTCAGGGTATGGTGGTAGGAAGCAGCAAGAGCACATGGGCTTCGCTCTCCACATCATAGGTGGGATGCAAGAGAGAAAAGCACCAGGGACCATATATAATCACCAAGACCACACCCTCAGGGACCCATGTCCTCCTGTCCCACCTGCTAGCCCAGGCCACTACTGCCCACATTGTAATGGATTTATCCCTTATGATATTACAATCAAGCTCTGATTCCTGTATTGTTACCTTGTTTCTGTAAGGGGTAGGGAAATAATCTAAATTCAAACCACTGTACATGGGATACAAATACTTTTTTTTTTTTACATGTAAAAGTCTATTCATGTACCTCTATCCCAAACTTCTTTGTCACCAATTTCCTAATCATGTTCCTTCCATATCCTTGACCATGCAGTGAAACTATTGGATAAACATAATGAGTTAGTATATAAATGCACATGTGGCAAATTCTCTATCCAAGAAAAGTCCACAATCAGGTGCCATCCCCGAAGTTCTTCAAACCCAAAGGATTTCTCGTCATCATTGTTCTTCAAAGATATCTCAGAAAGACAGTATAGTACTCCAGCTGTTTGCTTTTGGGTGGTACTTGCGTATCATGAAAAGTCATCTTGAAATTGGTTGGAGTCTTTCCTTCCTCTGTAAACTGATAATAGGGCATTCTCTATGCAAGTTGGAAAAGAGAAGCCAATGATGCAGCAATAGGAATAATAGGCATTTGGTTCACTTCTTAATTAACTTACTGGAACCTTTAGGACCTTCTTGGGCCCAGTCAAGTATATGTTACTTCAGTTTGATGACGGAGCATTGCTATGCACCCCTTTAATATAGCTTTATGGATCAGATAACACACAGTTCACGATAGGTAGCTAAGGTTGCATGGTAGCTCAGTGACCCATGCTAAAGCTTTCAGTGTCTACTAAGGTTCAGTCAGAGGCCAAGAGCTTTATCTCAAAAACAGAGTAGCTATTTGTAGAAAATAGCAAGGTCTTTCTCCAAATTTTAAAGTTCTGGGCTGTGATCCATCCATAAGTGACTTTCAAAGGCTTCAGATAGCATTCTACTGGCAACTGATAGTTTAAGCATCATTGGATCTGATGGATTATATAGGCCAGGTAGCAAAGCATCTTTGACAGCAGGCTAGATCTGTTACAGGGCTGTCTTACTCTGCTTTTGCTTTTGTTGGTTGTTGTTGCCATAACAAAATACTGAAGGCTGAGGACTTTAAAAAGGTATTTTATCTAGCTCACAGTTATGGAGATTCAAGAGCATGGTGCAAGCACATTCTTGACTCTAGGGAATGCCTCCTTTTGGATGCCATCTAAATGGTGAGAGCAAATGCAGAAGACATAGCATAGTAAGACTGAGGGCCCAAGCTTGCTTCCTTGATAATAACCCATTCTCACGGGAATTAATTCATTTCTACAAGACCCAATCCACTTCTTAGGACTAGTATTATTCCCTTCATTAGAGCAGGACTCCATGGTCTAATTAGTTTCCAATAGGCCTTACCTCTTAAAGATTCCACTACTTCAACACAGCCACACTAGGGAACAAGTTTATAGCACATGATCCTCTAGAGGCATGTTCCAACCCTATCCAAACCCTGGCAAGGGATTTCTGTTGTTATAGCCCTCATTCAAAAACAATTTTGGGGTCCACTTGATACGTGAGATGGAGTAACACACCCTAATGAGGAATATTTTGCATCTAAGTCTGAAGAATCCCACTAAGGCTTACAATATCTTGGTTGTAGGAAGGAGCAGATTCAATGAATAATCCTCTTAGAAGTGAGAGCCTGACATAATCCATACTTTAGCCCAAAAATTCTACTGAAGTAAAATATTCCTGAATTTTAGTTAGGTTTATCTTCCAGCCTCTGCCTCTGACATGCGAAGATCTTACCAATAATTCTAGAATAGTTGATACTTCTTTTCACCAGGTCTAGTCAGCATGATGTCATCAACCTAATGGACCAAATGGTGTGTGATGTGGAAGTGAAAGGTGAATAAGATGCCCAGGAACCCAATTATGACATAGGGATTGATGTACCTTTAGGTAGGACAGTGAGAGAGTGTACCACTAGCCTTGCCAGCTGAAAGCAAACTACTTTTTGTGGGCCTTATGCATAAAAAAACATTTGCAAGATCAATAGCTGCATACCAGGTACCATGGGGATGTGTTAATTTGCTAAAGCAATAAAATCCCATCTGGTATAACAGTTGCAATTGGAATCACCACCTGGTTAAGCTTACTATAATTTGCAGTCATTCCCCAAGATCCATCTGTCTTTTTCACACACCAAATAGGAGGGTGGAATGGGCACGTGGTAGAAATCTCCACCTCTGCATCTTTCAAGTTCTTGGTGATGGCACAAATCTCTATAATCCCTCCAGGAATATGGCATTGCTTTTGATTTACTATTTTCCTATGTAGAGCAGGTTCTAATGGCTTCCACTTGGCCTTTCTCACCATAATAACTCTCACTCTATGGATCAGGGAATGAATGCAGAGGTTTTGCCAGCTGCTAAGTATGTCTAATTCAATTATGCATTCTGGCTGGCCACAAGGTAACTTCAGGGATACACTGGACCCATTGTGAGATGGAGTTGAGCTAAAATTCCATTGATCATCCAGCCTTCAGAAGTTTCTATTCTGACTTATGGATCATAGGGATGTTTTTGGTTTTTAGAAAATATTGTCAATTTAGAGACGGTGTCCAGTAGTCCCTGTTATGATTATTCCATTTTCTCTAATGTACAGATATTCTGGTTAAAGACTACAAGGTTTCTGGAGGAAGACTGGAAGTGAGATTAATGGGGTAGTATTCATTTCTGGTAGTGTTCTAGGGTCCTTCTTCAAAGAGTCTAGCACAATCTTCATGATGTTCTAGGTCCATACTTTGGTTCAAAATTGGGATTGACTGGGTTGTAAATCTCTGTATTTATGATTTTAGACTTTAATTCACTTGATTTATAACATTTTTGCTTACATAAATAATTTATTAGGTACTCCACTTTCTATTTTGAATATCTCCCAATGACTCATGTGCCAATATCTTGGTTCCCATGGTGGCACTATTGAGAAGCAGTTAGGATATACTTAGGTAATTAGGGGCATGCTTTGAAGAACATTGTGGGACCTTAGTCTTTTCCTCTTTCTCTTTTCCTCCCTGGTAATGCAGTCAGTAGTTTTGCTTCCTCATGCAATTCTGTTGCCTTGCTACAGGCCGACAGCAATGAGTCAACCAATCATAGACTGAAACTGCCAAAACTGTAGCCAAATCAATCATCTTCTCTTTAAAAAGTGGTTATCTCAGGTATTTGGTTATAGTGAGAGAAAGCTAACTAACACAATAGACTTCTATTTTACTTCTAGGAATATCACAAAGTCCTCACCAATACTCTAGGTCTATGTGAGTCAGACTATTCTTATTTCTGCTTGCTATCCTAATGGATTATACTTTCCCTTAGGATAACCATGTGAGAGTAATATACATACAGTAGAAACCTTACTTCAAATTTTAAATTTTGATCTTTTCCCAGGCTAGTGATATGTGATACAATATTTTCTCAGGATGCTAGATAATAGGAGGAGCCATAGCTCCCAGTCAGCCGCATGATCTTGGGGTCAAAACCCATACTACACAGTTTATGATACTGCAAAGCTAAGATGTTTGATAGATTAGGTGTATTAAGTGTATTTTTGTGACATCATATTTTCAATTTATGATAGATTTCTTGGGATGAAATCCTATTGTAAGTGGAAGAGAACTTATGTGTATATATGTTGGGGAATGTATGTTTCTTTGAAAAACCCTCACAAATACATGGCTGTACCATTTTTCATTCCCTGCAGCAATGAATGAGCACATCTGCTATTCTACATCCTTGCTATTTTTCGGTGTTGTCAGTGTATGTGATATTTTTTACACAGTACTTCTTACAGGTAATTAGTTTGGTTCTTCATCAATATTGTGTTGTACATTCACATGGCCCAAACAAGAGTCAAGAAAATGTTTCCAATAAGAGGATTTAAATAAAATAATAAATACTCCTTTACTTAGTTTACATAGTTACTTTACTTAGTTTACATAGTTACTTTTCTTAGTTTACATAGTTACTTTCTCAAGTAACTATGGCTTTCTTTCTGTAATCATGCCACCTGCTTTCTACTGCTTTTAGCATTCTGCACACCTTTTTTTGTCATTTGGTATGTTAGGTAGCCACTACTATCATTAAAATGCATTATATGTATTGTTTCTAGTTTTTAATTTTCTGTTGTAAACTTACTAGAAATATAAAGGGAAAGTGTGAATTTAGGATATCACTACCAGCTTTTAAACTTTAAA
>PVLC010010580.1:0-49875 GCA_004027655.1 Graphiurus murinus | reverse complement strand
AATCCCAGCATTCGGGAGGCTGAGACCGGAGGATCCGGGTTCGCGGCCAGCCTCAGCTACCTAGTGAGGCACTCCGCAACTTCGTGAGACCCAGTTTCAAAATAAAGAATAAAAAATAGGGCTGGGGGTGTAGCTCGGAGGTAAAATGCCCCTGAGTTCAATCCCCAGTACCGCAAAAAAAAAAAAAAAAAAAAAAAAATAGGGCTGGGGGTATAGCTCGGAGGTAGAATGCCCCTGGGTTCAATCCCCAGTACCCCCCCACCCCCCCAAAAAAAAGAAAAAAAAAGAAATAAACCAGTCTAGAGTTAGAGTGCCTCTGGATTCAATCCCCAGACACACATACACACATAAACACACATGAAGGAAAGGAAAAAGCCAGGCACAGTGGTACATGCCTGTCATCCTTGGTACTCGGGAGGCTGATGCAAGAGGATCTTAAGTTGGAGACCTGCCTGGAAAATTTAGCAAGACCATGTCTCAAAATAAAAATGGCTACGGTTTTAGTGCAGAGGTAGAACTTGGGAATACTTGGGAGGCTGAGACCAGAGGATCTGGGTTCATGGCCAGTCTCAGCAACTTAATGAGGCCCTCTGCAACTTAGTGAGACCCTGTTTCAAAATAAAGAATAAAAAATAGGGCTGGGGGGTGTAGCTCAGAGGTAAAATACTCCTGGGTTCAATCCCCAGTACCACAATAAATAAATAAATAAATAAATAAATAAATAAAAATTGGTCTGGGGGTGTAGCTCAGAGGTAGAATACCCCTGGGTTCAATCCCCAGTACCACAATAAATAAATAAATAAATAAATAAATAAATAAATAAATAAATAAATAAATAAAATTGGTCTGGGGGTGTAGCTCAGAGGTAGAATACCCCTGGGCTGAATCCTCGGTAGTGTGCACGCGCACACACACACACACACACACACACACACACACACACGGAAACCCAAGCAATGCTGCTAGTTATGTTCAGTGGCATTATTACAGACAAAGTCTAAAACAATAATAGCATAAGCAAGACAGAAGTTTATTTCTCTCAAACTTATTTTCCTCTTAAGAGAGAAATAAACTTCTGTCTTGTTTATACTAGGGTTATTTTGGGCTCACTCTGTTGTATGCAACTGAACCCAATCATTCATCAGGTGACCCAGGGTATGCACTGGAGTACACTGGAGAAGGCAGTGATGGGGCCAGTTTCAGGTAGGCCGTGGTGACTCCTACTACCCCATGGGAAGCTGCTCCCACCTTCAGGATCTGCCCAAACATGTCAGGGTCTTCACTAAGCAATCACTAAGCTGGTGTGCGTGCCTGCGAGTGTGTGTTACGAGGACTGAAATTGGGGCAATCTACCTCTGAGCTACACTCAGCCCTATTTTATTTTGAAACAGGGTCTCACCAAGTTGCTGAGGCTGGCCTCAAACCTGTGATTCTCCTATCACAGCCTCCCAAGTACTGGGATTACAGGCCTGTGCCACTGCCCCTGGCTCTAAACTACTCTTTGTGTGTGTGTGTGTGTAGTGCTGGGGAGCTACGCCCCAAGCCCTATTTTAATTTTTTGTTTGGAAATAGGGTCTCACTAAGTTGCATTGGGCCTCACAAGGTTGCTGAGGATGGCCTGTGATCCTCCTGTATAGTCTCCCAAGTACTGTAATTACAGGCATGCGCCACTATGCCCAGCTTTAAACTGCTTTTTTTTTTTTTTTTTTTTTGGTTTTTTTTTTTTTGGCGGTACTGGGGATTGAACTCAGGGGCATTCTACCTCCGAGCTATACCCCCAGCCCTGTTTTTTTTTTATTCTTTATTTTGAAACCGAGTCTCACTAAGTTGCGGAGTGCCTCACTAGGTAGCTAAGGCTGGCCGCGAACCCGGATCCTCTGGTCTCAGCCTCCCGAATGCTGGGATTACAAGCGTGCGCCACCACGCCCGGCTTTTAAACTGCTTTTTAATTTATTTTTTCTGAGGGAGGTATTGGGGATCGAACCCAGGGGTGCTCCTACCACTCAGCAACATCCCTAGCCCTTTTCATTTTTTATTTTGAGACAGGATTTTTTTTTTTTTGGTACTGGAGATTGAACCCAGAGGCATTCTACCTTTGAGCTACACCTCCAGTACTAGTTTTTATTCTTTATTTTGAAACAGGATCTCACTAAGTTGCAGAGGGCCTCACTAAGTAGCTGAGGCTGGCCAGGAACCCGGATCCTCTGGTATCAGCCTCCCAAGTACTGGGATTACAAGTGTGCGCCACCACGCCCAGCTTGAGACAGGATTTTGTTAAATTGTAGTAGCTAGCTCAAACCTGCAATCCTCCTGCCCCAGCTTCCTAAATCTCTGGGATTATAGGTATGTACCATCACATGCCTATATATGGCTATATTTACTTTTTTTTTTGTGGTACTGGGGATTGAACCCAGGGGCATTCTACCTCTGATATGTACCCCCAGTCCTATTTTTTATTTATTTTGAAACAGGGTCTCAGTACATAGATAAGGCTGGTCACAAACCAGCCTCCAGTCTCAGCTTCCCAAGTACTGGGATTACAGGCGTGGGCCACCACACCCCGCCCATGCCTCAGCTGTTAAGAGACCACAGGAATTTTAGCCTTTGGAATTCAGTTGTGTGGTCATGAAATGTTAGGTCACTGCCACGTTAGCTTTCAGGCCTAGGAGGTGGCCTTATTGCAAGTGCCTCTTACTATTTATTTATTTCTATATGAAATAGTTTTTCTTCCCTTCTACCAGAGCTCAAATACAAGGTTTTAGGGTCTTAGACCTTCCAGATGCTGAGACAAAGCAGTACCAACCTAAAACAGGAGGCATCTATGTTTCATTGTGTGTGTGTATGGTACTGAGGAGTGAACCCAGGGGCATTTTACCTCTGAACTACACCCCCAGCCCTATATTTTATTTTGATAAAATGTCTTGCTAGGTTGATAAGTCTTACTACTTGTTGAGGCTGTCCTTGAACCTGCAATCCTGTCTCAGCCTCTCAAGTCCTGGGATTACAAGCATGCTCTACCATGCCCAGTTTATTTTTTGTTTTGAAATAGGGTCTTCTGCCGTTTCAAAATAAAGAATAAAAAATAGGGGTGGGGGTGTAGCTCAGAAGTAGAATGCCCCTGGGTTCAATCCCCAGTACTACAAAAAAAAAAAAAAAAAAAAAAAAAAAAAAAAAAAAAAAAAAAAAAAAAAAAAAAAAAAAAAAAAAAAAAAAAAGAAAAAGAAAAAGAAAGAAAAAGAAAAAAGTAGTCTTGGGCTGGGCCTGATGGCGCACCTTTGTAATCCCAGTACTTGGGAGGCTGACACTGGAGGATCCAGGTTCCAAGTCTGCCTCAGCTACTTAGTGAGGCCCAACGCAACTTAAAAAAAAAAAAAAAAAAAAAGAAATAGGGTTTTGATAGGTTGCTGAACCTGGCCTCAAGTTTGTAATCCTCTTGTCTCAGGCCTCCCAAGTACTGGGATTACAGGTATGTGCCACCATGCCCAGCAGCACCTATCTTTAGTATGAATCTTGGGCCAGGGTATGTGAAAAGTGACGTAAGATGAAGAGGGTCTTAAATCTCCCAAAATGATAGTTGCAACCTTTCATGGTGAACATGAAGTCTTTCTTTTTCTTTTCTTTTTTTCTGTGTATGTGAAAAAGTGTGTGTGTGTGTGTGTGTGTGTGTGTGTGTGTGTGTGTTACTGAGGATTGAATCCAGGGGCATTCTACCTCTGAGCTATACCCTCAGTCCTATTTTTTATTCTTTATTTTGAAACAGGGTCTCACTAAGTTGCAAAGGGCCTCACTAAGTAGATGAGGCTGGTTGTGAACCCACGATCCTCCTGTCTCAGCCTCCCAAATACTGGGATTATAAATGTGTGCCATCATGCCTGGCTTAAAAAAGTTTTTAGGAAAAAAATTTAGTTAACAAAAAATTTAACAAGTTTCACTTAACAAGTTTCCTTATAGTCAAAATGAAATCACAGTACAAAGAAAGCTTTCAGTCAAGGTCTTTATTTCTATGTGTGCATTCGTGTGTGTATGTGTTTCTGTTTTTCGGACCCAGGAGCTCACTAAGTAGCTGAGGCTGGCTGCAAACTCGGATCTTCCAGTCTCAGCCTCTCAAGTACTGGTATTACAAGCATGTGCCACCACGACAGCCCTTTATTCTTTATTTTGAAACAGGGTCTCACTACATTGCTGTGGGTCTGGCTAAATTGCTGAGGCTGGTCTCAAACCTGCAATCCTGTTGCAATCTCCCAAGTACTAGGATTACAGGCATATGCCACCATACCCAGTTTATATATTTATTTATTTTTGGTACTGGGGATTGAACTCAGGGGCATCCTACCTCCGAGCTACACCCCCAGCCCTATTTTTTATTCTTTATTTTGAAACCGGGTTTCACTAAGTTGAGGAGTGCCTCACTAGGTAGCTAAGGCTGGCCTCGAACCTGGATCCTCCGGTCTCAGCCTCCCAAATGCTGGGATTACAGGCTTGTGCCACCATGCCTGGCTTTATATATTTATTTATATTATTATTATTATTTTGGTACTGGGGATTTAACCCTGAAGCATTCTACCTCTGAGCTACAGCCCCAGCCCTTTTCAATTTTGTTTTGAAACAGGGTCTCACTAGGTTGCTGACTGTTGGTAAGTTGCTGAGGCTGGTCTTGAACCTGCGATCCTCCAGTCTCAGCCTCCCAAATGCTGGGATTACAAGGGTGCGCCACCAAGCCCGGCAGTAACTTTGGTTCTTGAGGCCACTTAGGGGCCAGGTTCCTCCCCCCTTGAGGCTCTCCTATCCCCTGGAGCCTCTTGGTATGTGCCTGGTTGAGGTGAAGGCCTTGTCCAGATTCCAGCAGCTGGAAGGGAGGCAGAGAACTTTGCAGGAGACATGGCTGACTTAAGGGCCTAGGTACACTAGCGCTCTCTTTCCATTGGTGAGAATTTAATGGATGGCCACACCACACTACAAGGTTGCCCAGAGGTGCAGACTTGTTATATTCCCTTCTTTATGTAGGAGGAAGAAAAAGTTTTTCTCTACTCTCTGAAGGCTCGATAATTGAGTTTATGAAATAAATTGACAGTAGGCAGATTAACAGGAGCAAAACCAGTGTAATTAACATGCATACATCTGGGAGCCCCACAGAATATTAGACTCGAAGAAGGGCCAAATGATTGAAGCTTCTGCAGCATCCTGAGCTTCAGAAAGGAATAGCAGCTTGGGGCTTCTGGGAGGTGCTGGAGCGCAAGTTACAAGCATGAACAGAGGAAATGCACAGGGAACAAATGTTGTCCTGTTATGCAGATGAAGTCTTTCAGTTAATAAGCAGCCCTCACAAGAACAGGAGGACAGACACACAAGCACCCTCCCAGTCTTTGCCATGTGAGGCCTTGGGCCATATCAGGACTGCCAACAATAAGGCAATCACCCAAGGCCATGCCCACCCCTGCCCAGGCTGGACTTTGAACCTACAGAGCTGTGAGCCAAAATAAGCCTCTTTCTTTTCTTATCTTTTTTTTTTTGTACTGGGGATTGAACCCAGGGCACTCTACCACTGAGTTGCATCTGCAGCCCTTTTGTGTGTGTGTGTGTGTGGTATAGGAGATTGAACCCAGGGGCATTCTACTTCCAAGCTACACTTCCAGCTCTTTTTTTTGGTTTTGAAACAAGGTGAATTGCTGAGGCTGTCCTTGAACCTGAGATCCTCCTGTCTCAGCCTCCCAAGTACTGGGATCACAGGCATGTGCTACCATGCCCAGCCCCACCTCTTTTTTCTTTTCTTCTCCCTCCCTCCCTTCCTCCCCGCCCCATACTGGGGATTGAACTCAGGGGCGTTCTACCTTCGAGCTATACCCCCAGCCCTATTTTTTATTCTTTATTTTGAAACTGGGTCTCACTAACTTGCGGAGGGCCTCACTAGGTAGCTGAGGCTGGCCGTGAACCCTGATCCTCCGGTCTCAGCCTCCCAAATGCTGGGATTACAAGCGTGTGCCACCACGCCTGGCTCATTTTTTTGTTATATTTTGGTACTGAGGATTGGACCCAGGGATGTTCTACCTCTGAGCTATACCCCTAGCCCTTTTTACTTTATTTATTTATTTATTTACTTATTTATTTATTGTGGTACTGGGAATTGAACTCAGGGGTATTCTACCCAAGGTACATGCCTGGCCCAATTTTATTTTGAAACAGGATCTCACTAAGTTGCTGAGGCTGGTCTTGAACCTCCAATTCTCCTTGTCTCAACCTCCCAAGTACTGGGATTACAAGTGTGCGCCACCATGCCCAGCTTATTCTTTTATTTTGAAACGGTCTCACTAAGTTGTGGAGGACCTTACTAAGTTGTTTTCTTTCTTTTTTTGTTTTCTTTTATGTGGTACTAGGGATTGTACCAGGGGCATTCTACCTCTGATTCACACCCCTAGCCCTATTGTATTTTTTTAGTTTGAAACAATCTCACTAAATTGCTGAGGCTGGCCTGGATCCTGTAATCCTCCTGTCTCAGCCTCCCTAAGTACTGGGATTATAAGCGTGTACTGGCCACACGTTCAGTTTATGTTTTATTTTTTAGACAGGGTCTCCCCAGATTACACAGCTGGGTATTTTGTTAGGCTTAGGTGTGTCCAGGCCATTGCCGGGTGGGTGTGGAGGCCACCACCCTGATTTCCGGGTGTGGCCATTGCTCTTGGCTTCCCACGCCTCCTAGTGGCCCTCTCGGGAAGATTTTTTTTTTTTTTTTTCAAGTCATGCAATTAATCATTCTCTCCAAAATATATATGCCCTTGTTTTCTTCCAGAGAAGGAATCAGCCTGTTTTTCTCCACAAAGGGCCAGAATGTAAATGCTTTAGGATTTGAAGGCCACACAGTCCTGTCACAACTACTCAGTCTCACCCTTGTAGTGTGAGTTTCCCCAGACATTTGTAAGGGAATGGGTGTGGCCAAATGCCAATAAAACTTTATTTATTTATTTATTTTTTATTGAACCCAGAGGCATTTTACCTTCGAGCTACATCCCCAGCCCAATTTTTTATTCTTTATTTTGAAACATGGTCTAACTAAGTCACAGAGAGCCTCACTAAGTATCTGAGGCTGGCCGAGAACCTGTAATACTCTTGTCTCAGCCTCCCAAGTACTGGGATTACAAGCGTGCACCACCACACCTGGTCTTCCAATAAAACTTTATTCCTAAAACCCTTTTAGTGGGTAATGAGGATTGAACCTAGGAACATTTTACCTCCAAGTTACACCCCCTGCCCTTTTAATTTATTTTTTTATTTTTATTTTGCCACAGCTCCTTAATAGCTGGATCTTGAGCAAGGCTCGGTCCACTGGAGTCCTGCAAGGCAGACGATTCCAAAAGAAGGAATGCGTGGCATATCCCACTTTGCATTATGTAATATTCTGAAAATTTGGGGTGCTTTGGGTTTTGCTTTCACATTAATTATAAAGGAAAATTTCTTAGAAACAGAAGGTGGACGGATGGATTATGATTCCTCAATATTAGCTGAAAAAACAGTGCCTCAAGACAACCCATAAGAAATTTATTAACCACATACAAACATTAGTCAGGAAACGGGCTTTGCAAGCTTAGTTACTAAACAGCCTTATGTTCCCTTTCAGCACACAGTTATAGAAACAAAATAAATAAGCCAAAGAGACTTAGGTCTACTATTTTATCTATGAGTAAAGAAGGCTTTAAGACAGATAGTCTTTACTCACTTCCGCCTTGTCCCCCTGAAATTTCACAGGACACATTAACTCTCTAGCTGCCTGAGAAAAAGATAAGAACACTGCTTAAAGGATCTAAACAAATAGTAAAGATTTATTTATTTATTTATTTATTGTGGTACTTGGGATTGAACTCAGGGGCATTCTACCTTCGAGCTATACCCCCAGCCCCATTTTTTATTTTTATTTATTTATTTATTTTTGCGGTACTGGGGATTGAACTCAGGGGCATTTTACCTCTGAGCTATACCCCTAGCCCTATTTTTATTCTTTATTTTGAAACAGGGTCTCACTAGGTTGCGGAGTGCTTCACTAGGTAGCTGAGGCTAGCTGCGAACCCGGATCCTCAGGTCTCAGCCTCCCAAATACTGGGATTACAAGCGTGCGCCACCACGCCCAGCTCCATTTTTTATTCTTTTATTTTGAAACCAGGTCTCACTAAGTTGTGGAGTGCCTCACTAGGTAGCTGAGGCTGACCTCGAACCCGGATCCTCTGGTCTCAGCTTCCCAAATGCTGGGATTACAAGTGTGCGCCACCACGCCCGGCTAGTAAAGATTTAAACTATTGGATTTAGGCTCTTTGTCGTTAACCTTTAACACTGCTTTGTACTAAAAGAATCTTTATATATGTATTGTATTTTGTAAGCTTTACTGTTTTCTTAACCCCATTAAATGTCATGGGAAATGGCTTTTCTAGTTAAAAGATGTACCTACTCAACCTTTAGAAAAATAAGACTGTAAAAATTCCTGTTCTATATGCCTCACTGCAAACAAGATAGTATAAAAACCAACTACTATGAAGCAATAAACAGATATGCGTGCGTGGGTGTATTCTCGTGACCTTGTCTCAATCCACACCTATTGAAGGACCCGCCCCCCACCCCATTACCTTGAGGGCTGGTCCCGGGCATTATTTTATTTTTTTGCGGTACTGTACTGGGAATTGAATCCAGGGGCATTCTGCCTCCGAGATACATCCCCAGCCCTATTTTTTTTTTTTTTTTTTTTTTTTTGCGGTACTGGGGATTGAACTCAGAGGCATTCTACCTCCGAGCTATACCCCCAGCCCTATTTTTTTTATTCTTTATTTTGAAACTGGGTCTCACTAAGTTGCGGAGTGCCTCACTAGGTAGCTGAGGCTGGCCGCGAACCCGGATCCTCAGGTCTCAGCCTCCCGAATGCTGGGATTACAAGCGTGTGCCACCACGCCCGGCTCCCAGCCCTATTTTGTATTCTTTATTTTGAAACAGGGTCTCACTAAATTGTGGAGAGCCTCACTAAGTAGCTGAGGCTGGCCATGAACCGGGATCCTCCAGTCTCAGCCTCCCAAATGCTGGGATTACAAGCGTGTGCCACTATACCCAGCTCCCCAGCCCTTTTTAAATTTTTATTTTATTTATGGTACTGTGGATTGAACCCAAGGGCATTCTATCGCTGAGATACACCCCCAGATCTTTTTATTTTTTGTTTTGTGGAACTAGAGATTGAACTCAGAGGCATTCTACCCCTGAGCTATCCTCCTATCCCTATTTTTATTTTATTTTATTGTGTTTTTGGGTCATTCCACTTCCAAGCTACACTACCAGCCCTATTTTATTCTTCTTTTGAAACATGGTCTTATTAGGTTGATGAGAGTCTCCCTACTTGCTGAGGCTATCCACGAATCTCCAGTCCTTCTGTCTCAGCCTCCCAAATACTGGGATTACACGCCCAGCTTATTTTTTGTTTTGAAACAGGGTCTTGTTGGGTTGCTGAGAGCCTTGTTACTTTGCTGAAGCTGTCTTCGAACTTGTGACCCTCCTGTTTCAGCCTCCCAATATAGGCATGGGCTACCACACCTGGCTTTTTGTTGTTGTTGGTATTGGGGATTGAACACAAGGGCATTCTACCTCTGAGAAATACCCCCAGTCACATCTCATTAGTTGCTGAGGACCTCATGGGACTGCTGAGGCTGGCCTGGAACCTACGCTCCTTCTGTCTTAGCCTCCCAAGTACTGGGATCATAGGTGTACACTACCACACCCTGCTGCGTTTGGAGCTTTAATCCACCTAGAATGCTATACAGGACAAGCAAGGCAGGGGCCCTCTGATTGGAGGGTGGGTTGCCACTTAGTAGGAAGGTTTTCTCTTAGTCCCTGAGATGTTCAGTTCTAAGAACATTTGTTAAACTCAGATTGGCAGACCCAAGCTCAGTGACTGCCTAATCATTTCTCAAGTCCTGAACAGGGATAAGGTATACCAAGTATTCTCATTTTATTACAAAAAGCACTTTTTGTTTGCTTAGTACTGAGGATTGGATCCAGGGGCATGCTACCGCCAAGCTACACACTGACTTTTTAATTTTTATTTTGAAACATGGTCTTGCTAAAATGCTGAGGCTGGTCTCAAAACTGTGACCCTCCTGTCTTAGCCTCCCAAGTACTGAGCTTATAGTTGTAAATCACCAGGCCCAGCCAAAAAGTACTTTTTGCAGTACTTGGAATTGAACCTAGGGACATTCTACCTCCGACCTATAACCCCAGTTCTTTTTTTTTTTTTTTTTTTTGTGGTACTGGGGATTGAACTCAGGGGCATTCTACCTCTGAGCTATACCCCCAGCCCTACTTTTTTTTTATTCTTTATTTTGAAACCGAGTCTCACTAAGTTGTGGAGTGCCTCACTAGGTAGCTGATGCTGGCCTCGAACCCAGATCCTCCGGTCTCAGCCTCCCAAATGCTGGGATTACAAGCGTGCGCCACCACGCCTGGCTAAATTTTTTGTTTTAAAACACGGTCTTTTTCGATCTACGTAACGGGGAGCCCATTTCTATTAAAGTGGCAGAAACAGCTAAGACATTTGTAGATTGGCTTCAATCCTTGGTGCCTACCTGGCCCTCATTTACCTCCTTGCTGGGAGGAGTTATCAGATTAGCAGCAATAGTCATTCTAGGCTTATGCATTCTACCACTTCTTGTACGCCGTGTGATCAATGCCTAAGTTAGTATACTAGCAGATTTACATGGAATAAAAATGCAAGCACTGCCTCCCACAGGGCCTGGTAGTCAATGACGGGTTCGATTTTCTCAGGGCAATATCAATCTAAGACAGGACTCGTTGAATGACTCATCGAGACCCCATGGCGGGTAAGATTAAGCACCTGATAGGAAACGACCTAAGACAGGCACAGTCCTTCCTGCATTTTAAAATAAAAACGGGGGAGTTGTGGGAGCCCAGCTGGGCCCTTTATATATGCAGTTGCTATCTGCATATATGAGTACTTATACTGACTCTTCTGCTATGGCTACACTGGCGTCTCGAAGTCTGGGGATTGCTCCTAGGATGTGTAGATGAAAGACCCTCCTACTTCTTAGAAAGTAAATATATGACCCTAAAGGATTATGGCTATGACTCTACAAAGTTTGCTTGACCAGGCTATGTTAAGAATGTGGGCTATGTGCCGGGCATGGTGGTGCATGCTTGTAATCCCAGCATTTGGGAGGCTGAGACCGGAGGATCCAGGTTCGCGGCCAGCCTCAGCTACCTAGTGAGGCACTCCACAACTTAGTGAGACCCTGTTTCAAAATAAAGAATAAAAAAATAGGTCTGGGGATGTAGCTCGGAGGTATAATGCCCCTGAGTTCAATCCCCAGTACCGCAAAAAAAAAAAAGAATGTGGGCTATACGTGTAAAACAAAGAAGTGGTGCTATTTGTGATCTGACAACGATTGATATGTCATAAATGTATATGTAACCCTGATGTACTCAAGAAATGTATAAAATATCTGTGCTGGGAAAAAAAAAAAAAGTCCCCCCGGGGGTGGGGGGGTGGAATAAAACACGGTCTCACTAGGTTGCTGAGAGTCTCACTACTTGCTAAGGTTGTCCTCTAGTCTTGGCCTCCCAAGTACTGGTATTTTTTTTTTTTTTTGCGGTACTGGGGATGGAACCTGGGGGCATTCTACCTCCGAGCTACAGCCCCAGCCCTATTTTTTTAATTCTTTATTTTGAAACAGGGTCTCACTAGGTTGCAGAGGGCCTCACTAAGCAGCTGAGGCTGGCCATGAACTCGGATCCTCCGGTCTCAGCCGCCCAAGTACTGGGATTACAAGCGTGCGCCACCATGCCCGGCTTGAAAAAGTACTTTTAATCATGTAACAAGGGTATTGCCAAGGCAAAGATGAACTGAGGTGTCCACAGTAGGGGTTGCTGGAAATAAATGCCAACCTCTCCTATGCCTCGGTGATGACTTTAGCAAGTTAGTAGAAATACCGATAGAGGAAACATTCTTCTAGGGGACCCCATGGGGACTGAATCAAATGAGGTGGCAATATTACTTGTATGCCTGGAGTTTTCACAGGATAGGAGAATTGATGGTTTTATTGGCACCATTAAAACTAGAGTTTCCTTAAGGGTCCTATAAATCAAGGGTGCCTCAGTAATGTAAGTGATATAAATATCACTCCTGTGTTGGTTACTAGGGTAAAAGCACAATGGACTATAAATTGAAAGCCTTGACTAATACTGAAGTGCTCATTCAATGGAAGTTATATACATTTTTCCCTTTTTAGAAGTTATATGTTGCTTCCCCCTGATCCCACCCTAGGATACTGGGGATTGAACCCAGGATAGGACCTCATGCATGCTAGGCAAGCACTACTACTGAACTACATTTCCAGTCTTTTTCTTTTTCTTTCTTTTTTTTTTTTGTGTGTGTGGTACTGGGGATTGGATCCAGGGGAGTTCTACCTCTGAGCCACACTCCCAGCCCCATTTTATTTTTTAGTTTGAAACAGGGCATCACTAGTTGCTGAGAGTCTCACTACACTGTAGAGGCTGTCCTTAAACCTTCAATCCTCCTGTCTCAGCCTCCCAAGTACTAGGATTACAAACATGTGCCACCATGCCCAGCTTCTTTTTTTTTTTTTTTTTTTTTTGCAGTACTGGGGCATTCTACCTCTAGCCCTATTTTTTATTCTTTATTTTGAAACAGGTTCTCACTAAGTTGCTGAAGGCCTCACTAAGTAGCTGAGGCTGGCCACGAACCTGGATCCTCTGGTCTCAGCCTCCCAAGTACTGGGATTACAAGCGTGCGCCACCATGCTCGATTCTCTTTTATTTTTTTATTTTTTGCGGGTCTGGGGATTGAACTCAGGGGCATTCTACCTTTGAGCTACACCCCCAGCCCTATTTTTTATTCTTTATTTTGAAACAGGGTCTCACTAAGTTGCGGAGTGCCTCACTAGGTAGCTGAGGCTGGCCGCGAACCCGGATCTTCTGATCTCAGCCTCCCAAATGCTGGGATTACAAGCATGCGCCACCACACCTGGCTCTCGACTCTCTTTTATAAATTTTGAGATAGGGTCTCGATAAGTTGCCCAGGCTGACCTTGAACTTAAGATCCTCCTGCTTTAGCCTCCTGAGTAGTTGGGGCAATAGGCGTGCATTACCATGCTTGGGCTGTTGTTATTTGCTATTGAGACAGACCGCTGGAATAGTCATTGAATATTTGCTAATCCCTTGACACTGTCAGAGTTAAATATGTTCTGGCCAGCCTGGTGTGGCAGTGGACACCTGTAATCCCAGTACTTGGGAGGCTGAAACAGGAGGATTGCAGGTTTGAGACCAGCCTCAGTAACTTAGCAAGACCCTCAACAATCTAGTGAGACTGTTTCAAAATAAAAAATAAGAGCCCGGTATGGAGGTGCACTTATAATCCCAGTACTTGGGGGACTGAGACAGGAGGATCACAGCTTCACAGCCAGCCTCAGCTTCTTAGTGAGGCCCTCTGACTTAGTGAAACCCTGTTTCAAAATAAAGAATAAAAAATAGGGCTAGGGATGTAATTCAGAGGTAGGATTCCCCTGGGTTCAATTCCCAGTACCACAAAAAGAAAAAGAAAGAAAGAAAGAAAAGAAATAGGGCTGGGGTGTATCTCTGAGGTAGAACTCTCCTGGGTTCAATCCCCAGTAAGGAAAAACAAACAAATAAATATACAAACAAAACACTTTGGACAGGTGTGGTGGAGTATGCCCATTAACCCAATACTTGGGAGGCTGAGACAGGAGGATTGCAGGTTCAAGGACAGTCTGAGCAACGTAGCAAGATGCTCAGTAACCTAGTGAGACTCTGTTTCAAAACAAAAAGCAAAAAGGGCTGGGAGTGTAGCTTGGAGGTAGAATGCTCCTGGGTTCAATCCTCAGTATCACAAAATAAAAAAATAAAAGACAAAATTAAATCCACTCCATACTTAAGAGGAGGAAAAGGCCTTGCCATCCTCAAATCCTCAAAGAAAACTTAGCAAGCATATCTTCTTTCTTCAGAGATTTTGTGTGTGGATATTTGTGTTTTATGGTAGTGGGGATTGAACCAAGGTCCTCGAATATGCTAGGCAAGTGCTCTACCACTGAGTTACACGCCCAGCTCTTTCTCCGAAGAGCTACACTGACAACTGCTCTAGTGGTTCTTACAGTTTCCTCTGTCACAACAGAAGCTAATGAAAGAGTATAAAGAGTCTCAGTGTCCTTTGCTTCAAAGATTTTTTTTTTTGTACTGGGGATTAAACCCAGGGGCATTTTTACCTCTGAACTATACCTCCAACATTTTTTTTTAAATTTCGAAACAGGGTCTCACTAAGTTGCTGAGGCTAGCCTCAAACCTGTGATCCTCTTGTCTCAGCCTCCCAAGTACTTGGATTACAGGCTCATATCATCATGCCTGGCTTGCTCCAGAGATTTTTATTCATGTTTACTTTTCTCTGGGAAGAAAAAAATCCTACTCAGAAGACCTAAATTACTAGCAAATGTTAAGCAGAGGGTTGGACTCCTGCAGCCAGAAGACAGTGCTCTTACAGGGACAGGATCTGATGTTCCTGGGCCACATAGATGCACAGAGTCACAGCTTGGGAAGAGGAGTCCTGAGAAGCTAGGAAGGCTACAGCAGCCTTCATTTATTCATTTTTTTTTTTTTTTTGCTGACCCAGGCCTGAGACTGGCTTACACTGAACTGACTGCATCTTTGAGCCACCTTGAAAGTCAGGAGGCTGAGGCAGGAGTATCTCTGCAGCCCAAAAGTTCAAGGCCAGCCCGGGCAATGTGTGTGGAGGCCCTGTCTCTAAACAAAAAATGAAAACATCTTCAGTCTCCAGAGGCGGCACCTCTCTCCTTTCCACTGAGAGTTATTCTTTTTTGCTAACCAGTGAGAATGTATCTCAGAGTCAAAAAGGTAAATGCCTCAGGGTTTTGTTTGTTTGTTTTGTGGTACTGGGGATTGAACCCAGAGGCATTCTATCTCTGAGTTACTGCCCCAGCCCTACTTTTTATTCTTTATTTTGAAACAGGGTCTCACTAAATTGCAGGCAACCTCTCTACGTAGCGGAGTCTGGTGGCAAACTCGAGATCTTCCTGTCTCAGTACTGGGATTACAAGCATGCGCAACCCATCTGTTTGTTTGTTTTTGGTACTAGGGATTAAACCCAGGGGTGTTCTATCTCTGAGCTAGACCCCAAGCACTATTTTATTTTCAAACAGGGTCTTGCTAAGTTGCTGAGGGTCTCACTAAGTTGCTGAGAATGGCCTTAAACCTGTGATTCTCCTGGGTCTGCCTCCCAAGTATTGGGATTACAGGTGTGTACCATTATGCCTGGCAAAAATAGTATTTTAAATCCTTTACCTTGAAAAAAATGTAATCACCATTGAAGTGTGTGTGTGTGTGTGTGTGTGTGTGTGTGTGTGTGTATGTATGTATATTTTGGTGGTACTAAGGATTGAACCCAGGATTATTCTACCTTGGAGCTATAGCTGCAGCTTTTTAATTTTTTTGTGGTACTGGGGATTGAGCCTAGGGGCATTCTACCTCTGAGCTACACCCTTAGGACTATTTTATTTTTGTTTTGAAACAGGGTCTCACTAGGTTGATGAAAGTCTAACTACTTGCTGAGGCTGTCCTCGAACCTGCAATCCTCCTGTCTTGGCCTCCGAAGTACTAATATTATAGCCATGTACCACCACACCTGGTTCATTTTTAATTTTGAAACAGGGTCTCACCAAGTTGCTGAGTGTCCTGCTGAATTGCTGAGGCTGGCCTTGAACCTGGACCCCCCTATCTCAGTTTCCCAAGTACTAGGATTACAGGAGTGCACCATCACGCCTGGCTGAGTATATTAATTATTAAGTGAGGAGCCGAAGCTATTTTGGTTGCACCTACAATGGGAAGCTTATTTCCAGGAATGCCATAAACGTTGTTTCAGTCAACCCCAATATTTTCTGAGACAGAAATAATAGCAGTGGGCATAGCAGGAGGAGGGCTGGATTATGGGGCTGCAAATAGATTGTCAGAGGGACAGAAGAGTAAGAACAGCAGGGGAAGCTGATTCCTAAACTAGCTAATTTTGGTTCATTAATGTTAGTAAAGGCAGCTCTCCTCTTTGCAGAATGGAGAACACAGCGGGGAACTTTCATTCATTTTGAAGATATCTGATTTTTCTTTTGAATAGAATCCTGGTTCAGGCTGTTTGAGTGTGTCCTGCAGTGTGATAAGGGGAGGAGTGGGGAATCCTTCCCTTCCTGGGTTTAAGGCTGTTTCGCTGAAAGGTGTCTCCCTTTGACCTTAAGCACCCAAGGCAGGCAGTTGGGTCTCTGAGATGTCTACCACAAGGACAACAGTCTCATACATATCTTTCCATATTGTCTCCCCCCTTCTATATTTTCTGTAGTTGCTGAGTTCTATAGTTTACAACACACCTCAATCCACACACCCAATAGTTCTTGGATTTTTTTTTTTTTGTACTAGGGATTAAACCCCAGGGACATTTTAACCTATGAGCTATACTCCAGCCCTTTTTACTTTTTATTTTGGAACAGGGCCTTGCTAAATTGCTGAGGATCTTGCTAAGTTGCTGGGGCTATTTTCGAATCTGTAATCCTCCTGTCTCAGCCCCCCAAGTACTGGGATTATAGGTGTCCATCACTAAGATTTTCTTTAGCTGAGAATTTTAGCTCACACCTGTAATCCTAGTATTTGGGAGGCTGAGACACGAAGATCACAGGTTTGGAGGCTGCCTTAGCAATTTAGTGAGGTTCTCAGCAATCTAGTGAGAACCTGTTCCAAAACAAAAAATAAAAAGGGCTAGGGTGAGCCAGGCATGGTGGCGTACACCTGTAACCCCAGTACTATGGCAGGCTGAGACAGGAGGATCACAGGTTTGAAGATAGTCTCAGCAAGTAGTATGACTTTCACTAACCTAGAGAGACCTTGATTCAAAATAAAAAATAAATAGGGGTGATCCAGGCATGGTTGTGCACACTTGTAATCTCAGTACTTGGGAGAGCTAGACAAGAGGATCACAGGTTCAAAGCCAGCCTCAGCAATTTAGCGAGGCTCTCAGCAATCTAGTGAGACCCTGTTTCCAAATAAGAAATAAAATTGGGATGGGGGTATACCAAAAAAAAAAAAAAAAAAAAAAAAAAAGAGGGCTTAGCTCAGAGATAGAACATCCCAGGGTTCAATCCCCAGTATCCCACTCCCCCCACAGCCATACTGAGATATAATTTGCCCATTTGAAGGGTTCAATTCAGTGATGGACAGCTCTTCTGACCTTGTACCCCTGGCCAGCTTCCACATGACTCCTTCCTCCAGGCGCAGTGGGTGAATGAGGGGACCCAGTCACAATTGCAGTTGATCCCAAGAATGTGTCTGACTAGAGCCCTCTGGGTAAGGGGTAGCAGGGAACTCTCTGGCCCAGGGTGGGGTTCTGCTACATGAGCAGGGCTTCTGTAGTGCTTTTAAAGCACATACCAGCAGCTGGCAGACACTAGGTACAGGGGAAAAGCAGTGCCAAGACCTCTACCAAATGCCAAAATTAAAGTGGTTTTTCAGAAAAAGACTGAATTTTCCCAGATGGTCAATTCCAGCCCGATTTTATGGATATACAAATACTGCCAGTTCAGCTCTCAGAGAGCAGTATTTAAATCAATACTAAGAGTCATTTATTTTTTCACTCAACAAATAGTTATTGAGCTTCAATAAGGAGCCAGGCTGAGCCGGGCGTGGTGGCACACGCTTGTAATCCCAGAATTTGGGAGGTTGAGACTGGAGGATCTGGGTTCGTGGCCAATCTCAGCTACCTAGTGAGGCACTCCACAACTTAGTGAGACCCTGTTTCAAAATAAAGAATAAAAAATAGGACTAGGGGTGTAGCTTGGAGGTATAATGCCCCTGGGTTCAATCCCCAGTACTGCAAACAAACAAACAAACAAAAAAAGGAGCCAGACATGACACTATTTTAGAGGAGGCTGGGATTGGTGTGACCTGGCCCCAGGGCCCCTGCTTTCAAAGGAGTGAGCAGCATGGTCAGAAACAGATGACAAGCAGCTAAAAGGCAAATGAGCAAGATGATTTTAAAAAACTAGCTTTACTTTTTAGAGCAGTGCACAGAAAAATTGAGAGGAAAGTATAGAGATAGCTTATATATTCCCTGTGCCCTGTATGTAGAGCCTCCCCCATAGCCAACATCTCATGCCATACTGCCACATTTGTTTTGCACTAGCACATCAGAATCACTCAAAGTCAATAGTTCATATTAGGATTCACTCTTAGTGTTGGACAATCTATGGGTGTGGGCAAGTTAGGTTTTGTATGTTTGACACTGGAGATTGAATCCAAGGGTGGTCTACCTCTGAGATACATCCTCAGCTGATTTTTTTGTTCTGTTTTGGTATTAAGGATTGGACCATTATACTTCTGAGCTACATCCCCAGCCCTTTTTATTTTGAAACAGGGTCTCACTATGTTGCTGAGGCTGGTCTTGAACATGTGATCCTCTTGTCTCAGCCTCCTAAGTATAGGAATTATAGGTGCACCACCCTGCCTAGCGGTTAGGTTTTTTTTTTTTTTTTTTTTGCGGTACTGGGGATTGAACTCAGGGGTATTCTACCTCCGAGCTACACCCTCAGCCCTATTTTTTATTCTTTATTTTGAAACAGGGTCTCACTAAGTTGCGGAGTGCCTCACTAGGTAGCTGAGGCTGGCCGTGAACCCGGATCCTCCGGTCTCAGCCTCCCGAATGCTGGGATTACAAGCGTGCGCAACCACACCCGGCTGTGGTTAGGTTTTTATTTATTCTATTATTATTATTATACTTGGGATTGAACTCAGGGACATTCTACTGCTGAGCTATACCCCTAGCCTTATTTTATTTTTAAATTGCTGAGGCTGTCCTCAAATCTGAGATCCTCCTGTCTCAGCCTTCTATATACTGGGATTACAGGTATGTGCCACCACGCCCAGCTGGCAGTTAAGTTTTTTTTTTTTTTTTTTTTTTTTGCGGTACCAGGGATTGGATTCAGGGGCGTTCTCCCTCCGAGCTATACCCCCAGCCCTCTTTTTTATTCTTTTAATTTGAAACCGAGTCTCACTAAGTTGCGGAGTGCCTCACTAGGTAGCTGAGGCTGGCCGCGAACCCGGATTCTCCGGTCTCAGCCTCCCGAATGCTGGGATTACAAGCGTGCGCCACCACGCCCGACTGGCAGTTAAGTTTTTATAGGGTGAAGGAATGAAAAAAAAAAAAAGCTCCACATGCTAGAACAGGGGGTTAGGGACAGCCTCTAGAAAGAACCAGCCACATATGCTCTGAGCTAGAGTGCTCCAGGCAGAGGGAGCAGCAGATGCCATGACCTCAGGTGTAACTGAGCAGATGGTGGTGCAGAACACAGCAAAAGTGGGCCTGAGAAGGCTGGGGGTGTAGCTCGGTGCCACAGTCTGCCTAGTACTCACAGCCCTGGGCCTGATCCCCAATTTTTCTTTTCTTTTTGCAATACCAGGGATTAAACCCAGGGGCATTCTACCTCTGAGCAAAACCCCCAGTCTTATTTTATTTTTGTTTTTTTTTTTTTTGAAACAGGGTCTTTCTAGGTTGATGAGTCTTACTACTTGCTGAGGCTGTCCTTGAACCTGTGTCCTTGAACCCTCCTGATTCAGCCTCCCAAGTATTGGGATTACAAGCATGCACCACCACACTCATCTTGATGTTTTTTTCTTTTTAAAATAAAAACTAAAACTGCAGCCGGGCGTGGTGGCGCACGCTTGTAATCCCAGCATTCGGGAGGCTGAGACCGGAGGATCCGGGTTCGCAGCCAGCCTCAGCTACCTAGTGAGGCACTCCGCAACTTAGTGAGACCCGGTTTCCAAATAAAGAATAAAAAATAGGGCTGGGGGTATAGCTCGGAGGTAGAATGCCCCTGAGTTCAATCCCCAATACCGCAAAACAAACAAACAAACAAACAAAAAAAACCCTGCAATCCTTGCATGTTTTTTTTTTTTAAAGGAAGGACAAAGGTTTATAATAACTAATAACAAGTAGGTCTTATAACTACCCTAACCTCCCCAGTCTCTTGGCCAAGAAACAACCACTCATAAATACATTTTATGAATCCTTTCAGAAATCTTATCATTCAACTATTGGTTTATTTATTTATTTATTTGATGTTAGGGATTGACCCCAGGGGCATTCTACCTCTGAGCTACAATTGCAGCCCTATTTTATTTTTTATTTGAAAACAGGGTCTCACTAAGTTGTTGAGAGCCTTACCAAGTTGCTGAGGTTGGACTCTAACTTATAATCCTCCTGTCAGTCTCCCAAGTACTGGTATTACAGGCGTGCACCACCATACCCAGGTTTAAATGGGTTCTGACTGTGTTACCCAGGCTGGCCTCAAACTTCTGCTTCAGCCTCCGGGGTACCTGGAACTACAGATGAGAATTCTTATGGAGAGTAGTCCCTAGACTTCAGAGCAACCTCACAGTTCCTAAAAGGGACGGCTTCACTTTATACAGGGCAATTGTGCATGGTAGGCTAGGCCATTAGAGGTTTTCATTTATATAAAATTAGGGAGGTTGGGGGGTCTACATTTCCATTCAAAGATCTGCTTTTTTTTTGCAGTACTGGGGATTGAACCCAGGGGCATTCTACCTCCGAGCTACACCCCCAGTCCTATCTTTTTTATGCTGAAACAGGGTCTCACTAAGTTGTGGAGTGCCTCACTAAGTAGCTGAGGCTGGCCGCAAACCCAGATCCTCCAGTCTCAGCCTCCCAAATGCTGGGATTACAAGTGTGCGCCACCATGCCCGGCTCAAAGATCTGCTTTTAAAAAGTATCTGCTGATTATATAGAGGCTGAGAAATAAACTGATGTAAATACAAATACTTAGAAAGTTGAATTAACTGTAGTGCAAGAGTTCTTACAAAGAAGACAGAGCTGGTAAGCAAGTTGTGTGGCACAGTAGTGCTCATGGGTATTTCAATTTCTAAACCGTTGGGATAGGCAGGGTGTTCAGAGTTCTTGAACACAGGCATGCAGTGAAAGTGATGGAGGAATTGTGTCCAACATAGAGCTAGCAGTACAAGGGTCACACCTTTCAATGAGTATTTGATGCTTCAGGTTACTTATTTGTGGTTGGTCACATCTTTAGATGAATCAATTCAATTATCCAATTGGTACTTATTTAAACCTAGGACAAAAATGAGCATGGCTTGTATAGGTTAACAAAAGCATACATGAAGTGAGATTTTTCCAGTATCATGCACTGACCTACATACTTATAACTTATAACCTACACAGAGTATAGTTATATACCCTCCTCTTACATCATCTCATTTAATTTCACATCACTCCTTTGATTTGGTATCACTATCTGTGTGTGTGTGTGTGTGTATGTGTGTGTGTGTGTGTTACTGGGGGAGTGAACCTAGGGGCATTCTACCTCTAAGATACAGCCCCAGCTCTTTAATTTTTTTTTGTTTCGAATTAGGGTCTCAGGTCTTGCTGACAGTCTTGCTATATTGCTGAGGCTGTCTTCAAAACCGAGAGCCTCCTGTCTCAGCCTCCCAAGTACTGGGATTTCAGTCATGTGCCACTACACCTGGCTCACCATCTTCATTTATGAATTAGAGAGCTGAAGCTCAAAGAGTTAAGGATCTGCTTCAGGTCACTTAGCACATTAATTGTACAGCCAGATTTGAATCTAGGGAGTGTGCCCTAATAGCTGATTTGGACTTTAATATATGGATAATTTGCAATTCTGTAGATCTACATATGGTCCTTTTCAAATGAGGAGTGTTTTAATGAAAAAAGATGGAGGAAAGAGCTGTCTGGTAGCATTATACAGGGTTCTCAGAGGTAGGAAGGAAATGGAGTGCAGAGGGAGGTGGTAGATGGTTGTGACAGCAATTCAGTTACTGGAAATGGAGTGACTAGAGTTTGGAACTAGAACCTGGTTCTAGCATTGTCCCTACCATGCTTCACTACTGGGGAATCTCAAGCAAGTTTCAGCTGTGTCCCTCAAGCTTAGTTAGTCCTCCCTGAAATGGGTTGGTAAATCGAGACTAGAAAACACGGGAGGTTCTTTCAAACTCTAAAATTCTGCCTGAGCCAGGCGTGGTGGTGCACACTTGTAATCCCAGTACATGGGAGGCTGAGACAGGAAAATCGCAGGTTCACAGCTAGCCTCAGCAATTTGGTAAGGCCCTCTGCAACTTAGTGAGACCCTGTTTCAAAATAAAGAATAAAAAAAGAATAGGGGTGTAGCTCAGAGGTAGAATGCCCCTGGGTTCCATCCCCAGTACCCCTCCCCCACTCTGCCTGATGCCTTTAAATTTAAATGTGTTCTACAGATTTACATATGAAGACCCTAAATGTCCTGAATTCAGGCTTTTGGGGGTGGTGGTACTGGGGTGCTTTACCACTGAGATATATCCTCAGCCCTTTTTGTTTCATCTTGAGACAGGATTTCACTAAGTTGCTTATAATGTGTGATCCTCCTGTCTCAGCCTCCCCAGTTGCTGGAATTATAGGTGTGTACCACCAAGCTTGACACCCGGCTCAGAAGAGAATTTAGATGTAATAATCCTCAATATAATCTTTCTTCTTAAATATAAAGGAACAGAATTAGTTTTGAGAATGCTTTCTAATCCAGGTTATATTGAGATAAGCCAATTATTTCTGCATCTCTCTGTATCCTTTAAGAAAATGATTAGGGTATTGTTGCTGCTGCTGCGGCGGCGGCCGTGGTGGTGGTGGTGGTTGATATTAAAATCAAACAAGAATATTACTTTTGAAACAAATAAAATGATTTAAACCTATCTAAAAAATCTTATGAAAATATACCTAGGAGGCACAAATTGCACTGTCATCAAATTAATTTGCTTCCTAGGCCCAAATTTAATTTAAAATAAGACATTTCTTCAATTCTTCAATCCACAGACTGTAAAGGGATTTTGGATAGAGAACAAAGGAAATGAATATAGTTATGTTTGAATAAATAACCAACATAACAGTTACGTTTTCTGTTGCTTGTGATGCTTCCAGAAAGTATTTGCAACAACCTACTGATGAATTGGCTCTTGCTAGTGTGAAGCCAATTCATCTCTGGCTGACATATGCAAACTTCCCCATCTCCTACAACAAATCCATTACTAAGGGCTGCTAAGTCCTTGGTTGTGTTTCTCATAACTGACCTTCCGATTTACTGACAGGAAGTGGGCTTTCCCTAGGAAATGGCTTTTTCCTTAGAATAACCTATCGGGCAAAGATCTCTTTCTGAAACAAAGTCTTCATCAAGCTATTTTATTAAATCTTCAGGGATCCCATGGCTTATAGGATGAAATCTAAATTTTGCAGCTGAGCTTCATATTGACTCAGGCAGGCAAATGCTTGGCTTCCTTTACAGACTTTAATCCTCCACATCTGAGATTCTGCTACTTGGAGTCCTTTGCTCTTTTTCTTTGCCAATTCAGGGTCATCACCCCCTTCCATTCTATCTTGAAATTCTCTGCCTTAGGGGTGTTTTCTTTGTTTAGTAGCTATTTAGCAGATAAACAGCTCTTGTTTTTGAGCTTTTAATCACATTAAGTGCTTTTAAGATAAATTATCCAAGTCTAGGGATAAACAGCATGCAGAGATTTTTCCTTCTTTAAGAACCACCCAGAGCGATTTTACTTCGTCAGAAACAGCACTCCAATTTTTAGGCGTCTGCTGCTTCACTAGGGATCCACACTAGACCAGAGCAAAACGACTCTTTATGGTGACCTCTAGCGGGCACAGGACAATCCTACACAATCAGCAAAAGTGGAAAGAGGGCGAAGTAAAACCTTCCTAGTAACTAGCCAGGTTACTTTGTGGTCAGGTGACCGCATCCCATCCCATCCTACTCCACCCTTATTTTCCCCGTCCAGTTTGTTTTGCATCTAACATAGTTTGTCTTACGACTCACCTGTTTCGCCTCTGGCGGGCTTCGCTGCCAGTGTCGGAAGTCGAGTGAATAGCTGGTAGCGGTTTAAAATGATCTCTACCAAGCAGAGCTCGGGGTAGTTTGCAGCGCAGAGCCTGAAGGGGCTCTTCGAGCTCCGAGGGCCGCTGCCGCAGCCGGATCAGGGGTGCACAGGGACGACTGAGATATTATGAAAAAGATGCCAACGAAGGCAACGCGAAATTCTGCTTTTGCCAGTGAAAAGGCGATTCTCTCGACTTTCGCCCCACTCTACGGGAGGCGCCACGAGTGGGTCCAGGCGCTACACGTAGGCGCCTTCCTGGGACCAGCGCGGGGGAAAGCGGGGGCCGGGCGGCTGCGCGGGCTGTCGGCGGCTTCACGCGGGGGCCGGGGTGTGCGGCCGCCTTCGAGCGCGCGGCACGTGGGGCGCCCCGAGCGCGGAGAGGACGCGCAAAGTCTGCAGGAAAAGGAGCGACTGGGGCGCCTTCTTTGAGGGATCCTTTGGTGTGGTTTCAGAAGCCCCGGTTTTGGATAGTTTCTGGAAACAGCTCTTGCCAAACGCCGTCTGTCCCCGCCCCTCCGAGCCCCAGTCTTCACCTCTGCGCCCCGCCTTATCCTTCGGTCGCCTCCCCGTTAAAAAGGCCCCGGGGACCTCAAGCCATCCCGATGGCCCGGGGCGGGACGTGGCAGCCGGCACCCGGGCCGCGGGGCTCGGCCCCCGGCTCCGCGCATCCCCGCCCGCGGACCCCTCCCGGCACTGCGGGCGGGAGCCCCCGGGAGGCCCGCGTCACGAGCGGGGAGCCCGAGGGCCAGGGCGGGGCGCCGGGGAATCCCAGCCGCGCGAGCCGGGGAGGTGCGCGCGGGCGGGCGCGGGCGGCGCGCGGAGGGAGGTGAGCGGCGCGGAGCCGGAGGCGAGGAGGAGGCCGGCGAGGAAGGCCCCGCCCCCGCCTCGCGGAGCCGGCTCCGAGCCGCGCCGAGCCGCTCACTTTGCCTCTCGCCTCTGGACGGCTGCGGGGCGGCTGCCCGAGCCGCGGCCGGAGGGAGCGCCGCCCGGGACCGGAGCCTCGCGCACGGCGCCTCCGCTCGGCGCCCGCGCCCCTCTGGGAGACGGCACCCCGGCCTCGCAGGAGGCATCCCGCGCCCGAGGGGCGGCGGCGCCCACCCCGCCGCGTTCCCGGCCAGTGGGACGCGGCGCTAGCGCGGGAGGGGACTCCCCGGCCACCCTCAGGTGCCGCCGCGCGGAGGGCGCGCCGCTAGCAGCCGCCGGGGACTGCCGAGGAGGCTCCGGAGGGTCCCGGGCCGGGGCCGAGCGGGAGCGGAGCCCCAGGGGGAGCGGGCCCCGACGGCGCGCTCCGGGGTCCGCCCGAGGCAGGCAGGCCCCGCGCGGCGGCGGTGCCCTCGGGCCAAGGGGCCCCGGCGCGGCCAGCCATGACCTTCGGGCGCAGCGGGGCGGCCTCGGTGGTGCTGAACGTGGGCGGCGCCCGGTACTCGCTGTCCCGGGAGCTGCTGAAGGACTTTCCGCTGCGCCGCGTGAGCCGGCTGCACGGCTGTCGCTCGGAGCGCGACGTGCTGGAGGTGTGCGACGACTACGACCGCGAGCGCAACGAGTACTTCTTCGACCGGCACTCGGAGGCCTTTGGCTTCATCCTGCTCTACGTGCGCGGCCACGGCAAGCTGCGCTTCGCGCCGCGGATGTGCGAGCTCTCCTTCTACAACGAGATGATCTACTGGGGCCTGGAAGGCGCGCACCTCGAGTACTGCTGCCAGCGCCGCCTCGACGACCGCATGTCCGACACCTACACCTTCTACTCTGCGGACGAGCCGGGCGCGCTGGGACGGGACGAGGCGCGACCCGGCGGGGCCGAGGCGGCTCCCTCTAGGCGCTGGCTGGAGCGAATGCGGCGGACCTTCGAGGAGCCCACGTCGTCGCTGGCCGCGCAGATCCTGGCCAGCGTGTCCGTGGTGTTCGTGATTGTGTCCATGGTGGTGCTGTGCGCCAGCACGTTGCCTGACTGGCGCGCGGCGGCCGCCGACAACCGCAGTCTGGATGACCGGAGCAGGTACTCCGCCGTCCCTGGGAGGGAGCCCTCCGGGTAGGACCCACTACTTCTCTGCCCGTCCTGTCCGTCCTGTCGCATCTGTCCGTCCAGTCCGTCCATCCCGTCTCCGTCCTGTCTGCCTTGCGGCCGAACCAGGCCGGGTCCCGGGCCCAGGGAGGCCCAACTAAGGGACAGATTGGTCCCCACCTTCACCTGCTTCCCGAGCACAAGCTGAGTCTGACACATAAACTAGATGCGCAGCTCCAGGGCGAAAGCCTCAGGCCTGGGTAGGGGCAGATAGAGATACACAAACCTCCTAATTTTGTAGTCTACATCTGAGCAAAGAGCAACCTGCTAATTAGAATTCACCAGACTTACTGTTAGCATGCAATAATTTAATCTGGAACTAATAGCAGTTCGAAATAGTTGCCAGATTTTGGTGGTGTTTGAAAGGGTGAAGACTTATTCTGGTGAAATGTGTTCTGTTGTGCATTGCCCACACGTGCTAGACACCCTGCCCCTGGCATCACGTGTGCTGTGGTGGAATTGCCATATGATAAAGGAGGCTAATTTAAGGATAGGGTGTCTGTGCCCCTTTCTCCCTTCTTTGGCCATCAGGGATGAAGTTAGCAAAGCTCCTGTCCACCCTCTGGTACCAAAGATTCACACTGTGACGTTCACACTGTGAGGGTCTTCAGTATGGGGAAGGAAAGACGTTGCCTTGGGAGAGGAGAAAGATTGAAACTGCCCCAAACCCAGAAACAGTATTTGAGTAGTTCATGTTTTTTTTTTTTTTTTTTTTTTTTTCTTTTCTTTCCACTGTACTAGGATGAAAGAAAAACACTTTGATCATTCCTAAGATCGGGTTTACTTCTTAATGGTGATAACACTTTTCTGTTTTTAGTACAAGTGAGTTTATTTTGCATATTTGGTGGGAGGAAGAAGCATACTAAAGTTGGACTTTCAAGGGAGACAGCCATTTTGGGCACAACATCCAAATTGTATATTCTGTTTTACCTTGGTTTGATAACTGTTTTAAGACCCCCCCATGCGCTTTTTATTTCATTACATTTTTTTCCCATTGACTTTTTAAATTCAAGGTTGTACCCTGTAATTTTTTTCCTGATAGGCCTAGGTATGTTAGGAATGTGCTATATTTCTTGATACTGCAGTGGTTTACTTCCACACAGTGTTCTTCCGGTGGTGAGTAAAGCTTTCTAACATAAATCTAAGAAGTAAATAAAATTGTCCAGTACCACAGAGTCCATTATTGATACGCCTTCTTGGCATGAAATCCAAGAAATATGCTTTGAAAATAAATAAATTAGGAAACTCATTTTGTTTATTGTATTAGGTTCTAACTGTTTTCAATTTACAGATAAGAATTACTTATTTGGTACTCTAACAGTACAATAAAATTAATTTATATGTCTAAATACATAAGTGCCCTTGATTTTTTAAAAGAGGGTCACAGGGTCACAGGAAAATGAGCCATAAATGACTGGCCTTGAAATGATTCACTAGTAACTAGATTTTAAGGGTAGTGAAGGTTTGAGCTACATTAGCAAAGGAAATAGGAGAATTGAGTTATTAGTACAAATATTGAGGGAGTTGGTTAAACCAGTATATAAACAAAAACAGTTGAAATACATGAATAATCATTTTTTTTTGAGGGAGGGAAGGAGATTTGGGAGAAGGGGAAGGTAGCCTGGAGATCATATGTAAAACATTTGGAAAGGAATGAGAGATGAATAATAATTTTAGGGAAAGAAACAGAAGAAGCAAAAAAAAAAAAAAAAAAGGAAGATGGCAAAGAGGAAGACTGCAAAAGGAGTGAAGAAAGAAAAGCGTAATGCTTAATTTGTGTATATGTATTTTATGTATGTATATAATTATTCAAGCCAGAACTGTTTCCTGGATACCCAGATATTTCAGGCAAATGCATGTTTTTCTTGGCTTAATGGCCCAGTTTTAAGCTTCCCTCTATGAATGAAGGTATCTGAAAACCAATATCTGTAATCCCAGACAGATAAGCTGAAGGATGACCTAATGCCAGTGGATGCTGAGTGCTGCAGGGGAAACCCCTTACTGGCCTTTAGCGGAGAAGTATGGTCTTTCAAGCCCTGCCCTGCCTTGTGTGGTTGCTGAAATTAGTCTTTTTTTCTGGGGGCAGGGCTAGGGTACTAGGGATTGAGTCCAGGGGCATTCTATCTCTGAGCTACACTCCCACCTCTTATTTTTTATTTTGGAACAGGGTCTCCTTAAGTTGCTAAGGGTCTCACTACATTTCTGAGGCTGTCCTTGAACCTATGATCCTGATCCTCCTGTCTCAGCTTCCCAAGTACTGGGATTACAGGTCTGTGCCACCATGTCTGACTGAAATTAGTCTTTTAACATCATTCTGATCATTTGGCCATATTTGGGGTCTATTAAGTAAAGCCCAAACTCTTTTCTTGACCTTTTGAGTCTCTTTATGATTTCACCACAACCTGCCACACTTGATTTATCCTATCATAATCTACGAGCATTTTTTGAGTATCTGCTGTTTCAAGGCAACATTGATGTTCCAAAGATTTTAACTTTTTATTGGAAAGAAAAGTTGTTGTGTAGAACTCAGAGGTACAATAGATCCTTTGAGAGTTGAATTGTTCTGAGAAGGCCTTTAATGTCAGGGAGGATGGGAAAAAAAAAAAAAAAAGAAACATCATCAGAAATCAGAAGGTTGTGGAGGTTGTTGTGCTCTGCCCAACCTTGACAGGGGTGTCATTTATATAGAGCAGCTTAGGCAACCTAAACAATTCCCAAGTTGTGCTCCACCGGGGAACAAAATAAGGAGACTTTTGCAGGTAAAAGGAATAGCATGGAAACAGGCATAAGCATAACCTTGTATATTGTGTTTAGGGAGTCAGAATCCAGTGATGGAGTGGCTAGAGAACAGATGTGAGGGGGAGTAACTTTATTTTGCAGGCAGTGGCTAGCCATAGGTCGGTTCATAGAGTTTGGGGTGAGTGGATTATCCATATAAAGTAATGAATATGGTGTGTACTTGTACCATGAACTGGAGAAGGGGGGAGACTGGACACAGGAAGATGGATTTGGAGATCTTTTAGAGGGAGGGGATGAGAGCTTGGGTTGCCTTTCGTGGTAAGAATGGAGACTATACAACTGTGGGACATACTAGGAAGAATAAAAATTTCCCCAAGACATTGGGAAGACAGCCGCATTGGGCTGATTCAGGGGACTTCCAGGGGCTGGAAGGACTCCCTGCCTGCCTGCAGGCTCCACTTGTCCAGCCTGGCCTGCTCACTCGTTCCTGAGCCACCCCGACGTCTCTTACTGTGCAATCTCTCGCCTACTGAAATTGGGTCATTCATCAAGTCCAACTTGGGTTCTGTTTCTCTCTTCAAACCTTTACTGGCCATCCTAGTAGATGTAAGATTTCCTCTTGAACATTTTGAGGGATTGCTTATTTGTACTGCTTATTTGGCATCTATAATATACTTCCTAGCATGGTAGTTATTTTCCTATATAAATGTGTCCTGGCTCTTAAGCTTAGATTAGATGAAAAGCCCTAGAAGGCAGATAAATTCTCTGATACTATTCATTATCACAGTATTTTTCAGAAAAAAATACTTTTCAGGTACAATAAATATATATTGTTTATACTACAATTCAAAATATAACGTTTTGGAAATATATCTTCTGTGTCACAATTTGAAGAGCTGTTTGGGGTAAGGCAGTAAGTTTCAGGTGCCAGAAGCAGATGGGATCCTGTGCTAGAGCAAAAAAAAAGTCTATCAAATTAAGAAGCAATTATTTATCAAGTACTTATTGTGCAAAGAGCATAAGGAGCATGATTTCTTTAAAAAACATTTTTTTGTGTGTGTGTGTGTGTGGTACTTGGGGTCCAACCCAGGCCGTTGCACATGCCAGGTGAGTACCACTGAGCTTCATTCTCAGCTGTTTCTAAAATTTTATTTTCAGCCAGACATGGTGGTGCACACCTGTAATCTAGTACTTAGGAGGCTGAGACAGGAGGACCTCATGTTTAAGGCCGGCCTCAGCAACGTAACAAAAGCCAGTTTCAAAATTAAAAAGGGCTGGGGGGTATGGCTCGGAGGTAGAATATCCTTGGGTTTAATCTCCAGTACCAGAAAAGGAAAAAAAAAAAATCTTAAGTTAAATCATTGAGTCAAAGGACATATACACTTGTAATTTCCATAGATATTTCCAAACTACTCCAAAAAGATGGTATTAGAACCACAAAAAATTTAATAAGTTAACCCTTTATTTATTATATGAGTTGCAAATACTTTACTCTCTAAATTAGGACCCCATTTAAAAAATAAGCAAAATTGCCTAGAACATAGCAACTATAGCTTTTTTTTTTTGTACTCAGGATTGAACCCAGGGGCATTCTACTTTTGACCTATACCCCCAACCCTTTTTCATTTTTTATTTTGAAACAGGGTCTTGCTAAGTTGCTGAGGGCCTTGCTAAGTGGCTTCCTGACAGCCACTATACTTCTAATATCTAGCTATTGAAAAAAAACAATGATTAAAAGATGATTTTGTGTGTGTGTGTGTGTGTGTGGTCCTGGGGATTGGATCCAGGGCCATTCTAGTCTCTCTAGTTTGATGAGAGTCTCGCTAAATTGCTGAGCCTGGTCTTAAGCCTGTGATCTTTCTGTCTCAGCCTCCCGAGTACTGGGATTACAGGTGTGTCACCATGCCCAGCTGCAATAATGAATTCTAACTATTCATCACTAGCAAATTCCTATAATTGTGCCAGTCACTGTCCCAGGCTCTGTGGGCACAGAGATTCATGAGACAGAGTCCTGCTCTTATAGAGCAAGCCAACTAGGAATGAGAGTAGGATAAGCAAATACATGAGAATTTCAGATTGTGAAAGGTGGTTATGAGTTGAATCCTAAATGTGAGACATAACCATTCTGAGCTGGGCATGGTGGTGCACACTTGGGAGGCTGAGACAGGAGGATGGCAGGTTTATGGCCAACCTCAGCTACTTAGTGAGGCCCTCCACAACTTAGTGAGACACTGTTTCAAAATAAAGAACAGGGCTGGGAGTGTAGCTTAGAGATAGAATGCCCCTGGGTTCAATCCCTAGTACCACCAAAAAAAAAAAAAAAAAAAAAAAAAAAGGAAAGAAAAGAATAGCCATCCTGGGTAGAAAACAGACTAAGGGATTAAAAGCAAATGTTGCACAATCTGGCAGGCCAGGGAATACAGGGCTCCGGGTAGGAAGTAGCAGTGGGCTCAGGGAGGGTTTCTGTGATGGACTGGGAAACTGTGAGAGACACTGTGGACTGAGGGAAGCTCTAGGGCCTATGGACATTGGGGTCCCTCTGGCACAAGCACCTTGCTACCCTGTGCTGAGTCGTGAATACAGCTGGGTTCTATAGGGGTTGCTTCTCATTTTAGGATATTGTGAGGAGGAGACTCTGGAAGAGGAATCCTCAGGGAGCTGGTAGGAGAGGAGTCATGGACCATCTTCCTTACTGTACAACTAAAACCATCTCATTCAGAGGACTGTGATGGGTTAAAGATCTTTATTTTTATTTATTTATTTATTTATTTATTTATTTATTTATTTTGCGGTACTGGGGATTGAACTCAGGGGCATTCTACCTCCGAGCTACACCCCCAGCCCTTTTTTTTTTTTTTTGTGGTACTGAGGATGGAACTCAGGGGCATTCAACCTCCGAGCTATACCCCCAGCCCTATTTTTTATTCTTTATTTTGAAACCAAGTCTCACTAAGTTGCAGGGTGCCTCACTAAGTAGCTGAGGCTGGCCTCGAACCCGGATCCTCCGGTCTCAGCCTCCCGAATGCTGGGATTACAAGCGTGCGCCACCACGCCCAGCACCCCAGTCCTGTTTTTTATTCTTTATTTTGAAACCGAGTCTCACTAAGTTGCAGAGTGCCTCACTAGGTAGCTGAGGCTGGCTGCAAACCCGGATCCTCCGGTCTCAGCCTCCCAAATGCTGGGATTACAAGCATGCACCACCACGCCCGGCTAAAGATCTTTAATGAACACACTCAGCCTCCCTTGATGAACCCATTCACCAGTTCCAGTAACCAATTAATCGTAGAGTGGTGATATTCTTAATGTTTTATCTGATTGTTAAGATAAACTAGATTCTCCAGGCAGATTACCTTCCAGTAACATCTGGGTTTTATTCTGACACTGAAAGGGAGATAAATGTTCTTTGTGGCACTTTAACGTACAGACAAGTCATCCTTTAAAATTACTAAGCATTGCTGTCCCTTTCATAAAAAGATGCTCTTTGCCAGTTGCCTTTAAGAAGTTCTGACTTTTGAGCCTGACGTGGTGGTGCACGCTTGTAATCCCAGCATTTGGGAGGCTGAGACCGGAGGATCCTGGTTCATGGCCAGCCTCAGCTACCTAGTGAGGCACTCCGCAACTTAGTGAGACCCTGTTTCAAAATAAAAAATAGGGCTGGGGGTATAGCTCGGAGGTAGAATGCCCCTGAGTTCAATCCCCAGTACCCCAGTACCGCAAAAAAAAAAAAAAAAAGAAAAAAGAAAGAAAGAAAGACAGGTCAAATAGAAAGTAGAAAGTAGTTGTCCCTTTTACTGTCTGGTCCCTTTGCCTCAATGTCTGTCTCCTCACAGTCTCAGCAGAAATTTTCTCTTGAGTTTTCAATCACTTTAGCCATGTCTTGTGATTTTGATCTGTTCTTTAGAAATTCTTTCTAAAAGTTGCTTTATATAGGAATTTTGATCTTTAATTTGTATTATTTTTGTGTTGGAGTATTTGAGATTTTAAAATGTTTAAATTTCTTAATAGTGTTATTTTAAGCCCAAATTTAAAAATTTAAATAATCAAAGTGAAACGCCAGGTGATAGAAATTTAAAAATCAATTGTATTATTTCTATTGCCTTTGTGTTCAATATTATATAAACCCAGTAGGTTTTAAAGTATGTTAAAAATAAAAAGCAGTTTTTGAAACTGAAGATGAAAGTCTCAGTGCTTTTGCTCTGCAGATAAGGTGGTTATTTTCAGAAGTCAGTAATTAATAGATCTCCGATAAGATTGAACATAACCTAGAACCTCAGTTAAATCCCTGTTCTTTCACAGTGAACTGTTTCTTTTAAATACATACAGGATTTTTCTATCTGCTGCCAATTTTAGAATTCTGTGGAAACTTTGTTTTGTCACTTTTTTTTTTTTTCCTAACCAAAGTGCTTTTTTCTCCTTTTTGGCAAGCAAATTATTTTCTTTTTTTTTTTTTTTTTTGCGGTACTGGGGATTGAACTCAGGGGCATTCTACCTCCGCGCTATACCCCCAGGGCTACTTTTTACTCTTTATTTTGAAACCGAGTCTCACTGAGTTGTGGAGTGCCTCACTAGGTAGCTGAGGCTAGCCGCGAACCCGGATCCTCCGGTCTCAGCCTCCCGAATGCTGGGATTACAAGCGTGCGCCACCACGCCCGGCTCGCAAATTATTTTCAATATTATTCTTTTAATTGAAACTTTGCTCATTGAAAAAAAAATTATCATGTGAAAAGTAACATGCTCCTCTCTCCTCAGCCCACTAGCTACTTTCTGGGTTTTCTTCTAGAAATGTCCCATGCAGGCCAGGCATGGTGGCACATGCCTATAATCCCAGTACTTGGGAGGTTGAGACAAGAGGATCGCAGATTTGAAGCCAGTCTCAGCAACTTAGTGAGACCCTGTTTCCAAATAAAAATAAAAATTGGGCTGGGGGTGTATCTTGCAGGTAGAATGCCTCTGGGTTCAATTCCCAGCACCACACACACACAAAAATGTTTCATGCACATACAAACATATACACATTCATGTATATAAACACATACATGTATATATATAAATACATGTATATAATACAATTATATATTTTATATGTATGTGTATATATATATATATATATATATTTTGCTGTACTGGGGATAGAACCTGGGGGCATTCTACCTCCAAACTACAGCCCCAGCCCTATTTTTTTATTCTTTATTTTGAAACAGGGTCTCACTAAGTTGTGGAGGGCCTGACTAAGCAGCTGAGGCAGGCCGGGAACCCGGATCCTCCAGTCTCAGCCTCCCAAATGCTGAGATTACAAGTGTGCACCTTCAGCCGGGCGTGGTGGCGCACGCTTGTAATCCCAGCATTCGGGAGGCTGAGACCGGAGGATCTGGGTTCGAGGCCAGCCTCAGCTACCTAGTGAGGCACTCCGCAACTTAGTGAGACTCGGTTTCAAAATAAAGAATAAAAATTAGGGCTGGGGGTATAGCTCGGAGGTAGAATGCCCCTGAGTTCAATCCCCAGTACTGCAAAACAAAACAAAAAAAAAGTGTGCACCTTCATGCCCAGCCCCCAGTCCTATTTTTAATTCTTTTTTTTTTTTTGGCAGTACTGGGGATTGAACCCAGGGGCATTCTACCTCAGGGCTAGGTCCCCAGTCCTATTTTTTATTCTTTATTTTTTGAAACAAAGTCTCACTAAGTTGTAGAGGGCCTCACAAAGCAGCTGAGGCTGGCCTTGAACTCAGATCCTCCGGTCTCAGCCTCCCAAGTACTGGGATTACAAGCATGCGCCACCACGCCCAGCTAATAATTCAGGATCTCATTAAATTGAGGAGGGCCTCACTAAGAAGCTGAGGCAGTCCATGAACCCGGATCCTCCGGTCTCTGTCTCTCAAGTACTGGTATTACGAGTGTGTGCCACCATGCCCGGCTAGAAGAAACAGGGTCTCCCTAAATTGCGGAGGGTCTCACTAGGTAGCTGAGGCTGGCTGCAAACCCAGATCCTCCAGTCTCAGCCTCCCAAATGCTGGGATTACAAGCGTGCGCCACCACGCCCGGCTCAGTCTCATCTTCTCTCTCTCCTTTTTTTTTTTTTTTTTTTAAAATAATCTTGTTAATCAATTTACCAGATTTCTCTTTAAAATATGAATGAGCTGGGTGTGGTGGCATATACCTGTAATCCCAGTACTTAGGAGGATGAGAAAGGAAGATAGCAGGTTTGTGGTCAGCCTCAGCAACTTAATGAGACCTTGTTGTAATTCCAGTACTTGGGAGGCTGAGACAGGAGGATCACAGGTTCCTGGCCAGCCTCAGCAACTTGTGAGGCTCTCCGCAACTTAGTGAGACCCTGCTTCAAAATAAAGAATAAAAAATAGGACTGGGGTGTAGCTCGGAGGTAGAATGCCCCTGCTTCAATCCCCAGTACCTCAAAAAAAAAAAAAAAATAGAGCTGGGGAGTAGCTCAAAGGTAGAATGCCCTTGAGTTAAATTCCCAGTACTACAAAAATTAATTTATTAGCCGGGCGTGGTGGCGCACGCTTGTAATCCCAGCATTCGGGAGGCTGAGACCGGAGGATCTGGGTTCGCGGCCAGCCTCAGCTACCTAGTGAGGCCCTGCGGAACTTAGTGAGACTCGGTTTCAAAATAAAGAATAAAAAATAGGGCTGGGGGTGTAGCTCGGAGGTAGAATGCCCCTGAGTTCAATCCCCAGTACCGCAAAAAAAAAAAAAAAAAAAAAAAAAAAATTAATTTATTTATATGTATGCATTTATTTATTTTTGGTATTGACAATTGGATGTAGGGTCATGCTAAACCTGTTTCTACCACTGAACTATACCTACAGAATCATCATCTTTTTTTTTTTTGTGGTACTCGGGATTGAACTCAGGGGCATTCTATCTCCGAGCTATACCCCCAGCCCTATTTTTCATTCTTTATTTTGAAACAGGGTCTCACTAAGTTGTAGAGTGCCTCACTAGGTAGCTGAGGCTGGCCACGAACCTGGATCCTCCGGTCTCAGTCTCCCAAATGCTGGCATTACAAGCCACCACGCCCGGCCCATGTCAGGTTTTTTTTTTTTGTGTGTGTGTGGTCCTGGGGATTGAACTCAGGGGCATTCTACCTCCGAGCTATACCCCCAGCCCTATTTTTTACTTTATTTTGAAACTGGGTCTCACTAAGTTGCGGAGTGCCTCACTAGATAGCTGAGGCTTGGCCGCGAACCCAGATCCTCTGGTCTCAGCCTCCCAAATGCTGGGATTACAAGCGTGCGCCACCACGCCCGGTTCCATGTCAGGTTTTGAAAAGAGAAAATGGTAAGCACTTTGGACTTATATCTGAATGTGAGTGTTGAGCAGAAGACACAATTTGGCTTCTTCTTTCTTCTTCTTTGCTTTGAGACAGGGTTTTGCTAAGTTGCTCAGGCTGGCCTCAAATATTTTTTTGTGTGTGGTACTGCAGATTGAACCCAGAAGCAGTCTACCTTCAAACTACACCTGAAGCTCTTTTTTATTAATTGTTTTTAAATAGGGTCTCTGTTACTAGGTTGCTGAGAGTCTCGCCATGTTATAGAGGCTGTCCTTGAACCTGTGATCCTCCTAAGTACTGGGATTACAGGTGTGCGCTACTGTGCTCAGCTGGCTTCAAACTGTGTGTGTGTGTGTGTGTGTGTGTGTTACTGGGGATTGAACCCAGGGGCATTCTACCTGTGAACTACATATATATATATATATATATATATATATATATATATATATATATATATATTTTTTTTTTTTTTTTCGGTACTGGGAATTGAACCCAGGGGCATTCTACCTCCAGAATACACCCCCAGTCCTATTTTTTATTCTTTATTTTGAAACAGGGTCTCACTAAGTTGCGGAGGGCCTCACTAAGTAGCTGAAGCTGGCCACAAACCTGGATCCTCCAGTCTCAGCCTTCCAAGTACTGCGATTACAAGTGTGCACTACCATGCCTGGCTTTCTATTTTATTTTTTATTTGAAACAGGATCTCACTAATTTGCAGAGGGCCTAAATTGCTGAGGCTGACTGCGAACCTGTGATCCTCTCAGCCTCCCAAGTACTGGGGTTATAAGCATGCACTACCATGTCTGGCAGGCCTCAAACTTTTGATCATTTTGCCTCAGCATTTTTTTTTTTTGCGGTACTGGAGATTGAACTCAGGGGCATTCTACCTCTGAACTACATCCCCTGCCCTATTTTTATTCTTTATTTTGAAACAAGGTCTCACTATGTTGTGGAGAGCCTCACTAAGTAGCCAAGACTGACTGCAAACCTGTGATCCTCCTATCTCAGCCTCCCAAGTACTGTTGCCTCAGCTTTCTGAGTAGCAAGGATTATAGACATCTGCTTCCACACTATTTGCCTTAATTTTATAAGTTCACTCTAGGGGTTTGGCATGTAGCTGAGTGGTAGAGTGCTTGCCTAGCGTGTGCAAGGCCCTGGGTTCAATCCCAGTACAAAAAACCAACCAACCAAACAAACAAACAAAAAAACTGGCTCCAGCTAGGTGTGAGAATAGACTGTGGGTGCAACAGTGCACTGGCCCACTGTTAGCTGGGTGTCCTTGGCTGTCTCACCAAAGCTTCTAGGCTCTGGTTTTCCTTGACCTGAAGAGTGCTGCCCACAGGCAGCCAAATGTCATGTTGGTGCAGGCTGTGGGGGTAAGGTGTCCTCTTTCATTTTCTGGATAGAGGTATTGTTGTAATCAGACAACTTTAACTCTGTCATCATGGTGTGACAAGGGTCCTTTGTGTGTGTGTGTGTGTGTGTGTGTGTGTGTGTGTGTGTGTGTGTTACTGGCGATTGAATCCAGGGACATTCCACCTCTGAACTACACCTCAGCTCTATTTTATTTTTTATTTTGAAACAGAGTCTCACTAAGTTTCTTACAGCCTTGCTAAGCTGCTGAGGTTGGCCTCAAACTTGTGGTCTTCCTGTCTCAGCCACCCAAGTACTGGGATTACAGGTGTGCACCACCAGGCCCAACTCTGTGTGTGTGTGTGTGTGTGTGTGTGTGTGTGTGTGTATTTTTTTTTTCAGTACCTAGGGTTATTCTACCTTCAAGCTACAAGCCTTATTTTTAATTCTCTATTTTGAAACAGAGTCTCACTAAGTTGCAGAGGGCCTTACTAAGAAGCTGAGGCTGGCTGTGAACCTGCGATCCTCCTGTCTCAGCCTCCTAAGTACTGGAATTACAAGCGTGTACCACCATGCCTGGCCCAACTTTGTATATTTTAAAGTGACATAGATTTCTAAATTCTTTCAAGGATCAACAGAATTTTGAGATCATTGTGCTAAACTTGCCAGGGACAGGCAAGAACTGTCGGTTGGTTTGGGGACCACATTGCTATGATTAAGTCATGATAGTGTCAGGAGGTGGGAATGGTCAGTAAGGGGGTATCAGGTCAAAAAGCAACTTCTGAATGACATGGTAAGTAACTCCAGCTTTACAGGTGGGGACAGTGTGCCAACAAAGCCTCCAAGCCCTTGACAGTATTGAAAATCCTGGAAGACCACATCTAGCTTTCACCAAACCACTTTTCATAGGAGAGCATGACAGGGTTTTCTCTCCCCGTTTGTTTACAGTGTGTCTGTCCTAATGACCACTCAGGAGCTGGTCATACAGTGTGATGCCATGCGTCTTGGAGAAAGCAGGGACATTCCCATTTCCGTTTCAGTGTCATCTTGAGAACCTTAGCATGGTGCAAACTTCTTATGTGTATGAGAGGGATGAGAAAAAGGAATACGATGGAGTTCCCTCCACATGCCTGGCGATGATGTGAATTGCCTTATGTATACCAAACTTTCTGAGGTCATTACAATCTCAAGTTCACATGAGGCTGGAGAAGTCAAGGACAGGTCATGAAGTATGAGGGAGTTCTGGCCCCAGAGCCTTTGTGCTTGGCTGAAACTCTTGCTTTCTGTGCAGCAGCAACCCTGTCTTTGGGCATGTAAATGATGCGTGGGGAATTTTGACTCATATCTCAAGAACCAAATTAAGGACCAAATTGAATTTAATTGATAGTTACTGTTATATATGTCATTTAAGAACCAAGTAAATGAAAAAGTTTTTTTTTTATCCCTAGAAAGATAAAAATTAAATTTTACTAGTTAACATTGTATACTGTCACAGTATACAGTGGGCTTTTTTTTTTTTGCGGTACTAGGGATTGAACTCAGGGGCATTCTACCTCCGAGCTATACCCCCAGCCCTATTTTTTATTCTTTATTTTGAAACCGGGTCTCACTAAGTTGTGGAGTGCCTCACTAAGTAGCTGAAGCTGGCCGCGAACCCGGATCCTCCGGTCTCAGCCTCCCGAATGCTGGGATTACAAGCATGCGCCACCATGCCCAGCTACAGTGGGCTTTTAAACCAAATTGTCAGCTGGGTATGGTGGCACATGCCTGTAATCCCAGTACTTGGGAGGCTGAGATAGGAAGATCACAGATTTGTGGTCAGCCTCAGCAACCTCTTGAGGCCCTCCTCAACTTAGTGAGACCATCTTTTATGATAATAAAATAAAATAGGATAGGGCTAGAGGTGTAACTCACAGGTAAAATGCCTCTGGATTCAATCTCCAGTACCACAATAAACAAATTAATTAAATAAAACAAATTGTCCCTATTTCTCAATTAACTTGAATTTTTTTAGTACTGGGGATTGAACCCAAAGGCATCCTATTTCCGAGCTACAGCCCCAGTCCAATTTTTTTTTACTTTGAAATGGTCTCCCTAAGTTGCAGAGGACCTTGCTAACTTGATGAGCCTGGCCTTAAACCTGTGATCCTCCTGTCTCAGCCTCCCAAGTACTGGGATTACAGGTATGCGCCACCACGCCTGGCTGTCTAATTTTTTTAATGTTGATACTAAGCCATTATAGTAAATGTTCTGAGGAATTTTTCTTAAATATAAGACTGTTGAAAATAAAACAAATTTAAGCATTTAGAAACATGAAGAATTTCTTATGCCAATCAAAATGTGTTTTTCTTGAACAGAAGTACTGAAAACTTAAGAAGCAGAACAAATCAATCTGTGAAATAAAAGAAACTCATGCTTTACAAAGGTAGAAGAGGAAATTATGCATAAAAACCATTATAAAGTCTTTGAGGCATGTAAAAAAAAGTATAGATTATAGTACAGTGAACATTTGTGAACCCACTACCCAACAGAAGAAATAAAACATAAAAAAAAAAAAAAACTGGATACTTCTTGATACTTCTTTCCCTTTGAAATCCTTTATTTTTCCATAGAAATTGCCATCTCCTAAGCTGGGTGTGGTGGCACACACTTGTAATCCCAGCATTTGGGAGGCTGAGGCCAGAGGATCCGGGTTCAAAGCCAGTCTCAGCTACCTAGTGAGGCACTCCGCAACTCAGTGAGACTCGGTTTCAAAATAAAGAATAAAAAATAGGGCTAGGGGTATAGCTCAGAGGTAGAATGCCCCTGAGTTCAATCCCCAGTACTGCAAAAAAAAAAAAAAAAAAAAAAAGAAATTGCCATCTCCTGTGTTTTTTGTTTGTTTGTTTGTTATTGTTACTATTTTTGTGGTACTGGGGATTGAACCCAGGGGCATTCTACCTCCAAGCTATACCCCTAGCCCTGTTTTATTTTTTGTTTTGAAACAGAGTCTTGCTAAGTTGCTGAGCCTGGCCTGAACCTGAGAGCTTCCTGTCTCAGTTTCTCAAGTATTGGGATTACAGGCATGTACCACCAAGCCTATTGGTACATTATAACTATATGCTATAGGTTCAAAGTGATACAAACATACCTGCACACAGAACTCTGCATCCCACCCTGCTCCCCCTGCCCCATACAGGTTAGTGACATTGGTAGAGAGACCTTGCCTGCTTTTCCCCCTTCCCATCTCTCTCCCCCAACCCCCTTCCACTATTCTACTAGTGTCTCTCCTCATTTATCTGATGTCCCTTTTATTTCCTCTTTTCTCTCTAGCTTTCGCATATGAGAGAAAACAGACGACCCTTGACTTTCTGAGGCTGGATGATCTCATTGAGCATAATATTTTCTAGTTCCATCCATTTTTCTGCAGATGACATAATTTTGTTCTTTATGGCTGAGTTTTGATGTGATTTCCATACATTTATGTATATGTTAGTCAACTTTCCATTACTATAATAAATAAAGAGAAGGTTGCAGGTGTGGTGGTACACACCTGTGATCACAGTACGTGGGAAGCTAAGACAGGAGTATCACAAGTTCAAGGCCAGTGCACAGTAACTTAGCGAGACCTGGTTTCAAAAAAAAAAACAACCCTCAGAGGTAGAGCACCCCTGGCCTGGGTTCATCCCCAATACCAAACAATACCGAAAGAGGAGAGAGAGGGTTTCTTTCTCTTTTTTTTTTGCCATACTGGAGATTGAACCCAGGGGCATTCTACCTCCAAGCTACACCCCCAGTCCTATTTTTTATCCTTTATTTTTTAAACAGGGTCTCACTAAGTTTTGGAATGCCTCACTATGTAGCTGAGGCTGGCCTAGAACCCAGATCCTCCTGTCTCAGCCTCCAAAGTACCGGAATTACAAGCGTTTGCCACCATGCCCGGCTGAGAGAGGGTTTCTTTTGGCTCTGAGTTTCGGCAGTTCCAGTCCATGACTGGTGGGCCCTGTTGTTTCGGGGTCTATGATAAAGCAGTATTTCATGGTAGAAATGTGTGGTGGAGAAAATCTGCTCACATCATGGCTGAGAAATAGAGGAAGAGGAAGCGTTTGACATCCTACCACCCCTTTAAGGTCACACTTCCCCTGTCTAAAAAGACCCCCACTAGGTCCCACCTCCTGATAGTACCAACCTCAGAACCAAACTCAAGTGGGGTGTGTGTGTGTGTGTGTGTGTGTGTGTGTGTGTGTGTGTGTGTGTTTTACTGGGAATCCCAGGGCCATTCTACCTCCAAGCTACACCCCCAGCCCTATTTTATTTTTTATTTTGATACAGGGTCTCATTAAGTTGCTAAGAGTCTTAATAAGTTGCTGTGGCTGGCCTCAAACCTGCAGTCCTCCTGTCTCAGCCTCCCAAGTACTGGGATTACAGGTATGCACCACAATGCCTGGAGAACCAAACCTTTAACACGTGTGCCTTTGGAAGATTTCAGATCTAAACTGTAGCAGTGTACTGGCACATAAATATGGTACCATTTTGCATACTTTCAACCCATTTTTTTTATTTGTGTGATACTGGGAATTGAACCCAGGAACATTCTACTCTGAGCTTCACTCCCAACCGTTTTTATTTTTATTTTGAAATGGTCTTGCTAGGTTGCTAAGGCTGTCCTTGAACCTGCGATCCTCCTAAATCCTCAGCCTCCCAATCCTGGTATAACAGGCATGGGCCTCCATGCCCAACTTAACCCATTTTTATAAATGGTATTGCCAGTGAAATCTGCAACTTGTCCTTTATCTATTATAATACTGGTATTGAACCCAGAGGCATTCTACCTCCAAGCTACACCCCCAGTCCTATATTTTTATTTTTTACTTGGAAACAGGGTCTTGCTAAGTTGCTAAGGGCCTTTCTAAGTTGCTGAGCCTGGCTTTGAACCTGCGATCCTCCTGTCTCAGCCTCCCAAGTACTGGGATTACACCACCATGCATGGCTGCAACTCTTTCTCTCTCTCCTTTTTTTTTTTTTAATGCTAGAGGTTGAATCTAGAGACATTCTACCTCTGAGCTACATCCCTATCCCTTTTTACTTTTATTTTGCGGTACTGGGGATTGAACCCAGGGGCATTCCACTTCCGACCTACACCCCCAGCCCTATTTTTTAATTATTTTGAAACAGGGTCTCTCTAAGTTGTGGAGGGCCTCACTTAGTAGCTGAGGTTGGCTGCGAACCTGGATCCTCCTGTCTCAGCCTCCCAAGTACTGGGATTACAAGCATGCGCCACCATGCCTGGTTTACTTTTTATCTTGAGATAGGGCCTTGCTAAATTGCTGAGGTTGGCTTCTAACCTGTGATCTTCCTGTCTCAGCCTCCCAAGTATGGGGATTACAGGCATGAGCCACTGTGCCTGACTCAACTTTATTTTCTGCTGTTGATTTCTATAGTTGTAGTCCTTTCATTTTAACTGTAATTTTGCTATTACTACAGTATTCCAGTAAATAGTTTATGTCTCAGTGTACATATAGGAGAATTTCTTTAATGTATTCATCTAGGACTGGAGTTGCTATATCAAAAGGTGTGCACTCTCTAAGATGCTGCTAAATAGTTCTCCAAGGTGGCTGTACTGATTTATACTCTTACTGGTAGGGAGTAAATTTTGTTGCTCAGCATCTGTGCTCTTCCTACATGTTGCCAGACTTTAACATTTTGATTATGTGGTAGATATGAAATAATATCTCATTTTTCTTTTTAAATAATAATAATAATAATGATAATAATAATAATTATTATTATTATTTTGTAGTACTGGGGATTTAACCCAGTAGTGCTTTACCATTTGTTACATTCATCCTTTTTATTTTATTTTATTTATTTATTTTATTTATTTGTTTATTATTTTTTTTGTGGTACTGGGGATTGAACTCAGGGCCATTCTACCTCCGAGCTATACTCAACCCTATTTTTTATTCTTTATTTTGAAACAGGGTCTCACTAAGTTGCAGAGTGCTTCACTAGGTAGCTGAGGCTGGCAGCGAACCCGGATCCTCTGGTCTCAGCCTCCCAAATGCTGAGATTACAAGCGTGCGCCCGCCCGGCTCTCTTTTCTTGTGTGTGTGTGTGTGTGTGTGTGTGTGTGTGTGTGTGTGTGTGTGTGTGTGTTTTACTGAAGATTGAACCAGGGGCATTCTACCTCTGAGCTATACCCCCAGCCCAATTTTATTTTACTTTATTTTTAATTATTTTATTTTGTGTGTGTGTGGTACTAGGGATTGAACACAGGGGCATTCTACCTCCAGGCTAAAACGCCAGCCCTGGGTTTTAGTTTTTCTTTTGAAAAAACTGCTGAGGCTATCCTTAAACCTGCAATCATCCTATCTGAGCCTCCCAGGTACTGGGATTACAGGCAAGTACCATCTTGCCTAACTTATTATTTTTTTGTTTTGTTTTGTTTTGTTTTGAAACAGTATCTTGCTAGGTGGCTGAGAGTCTCATTACTTACTGAGGCTGCCTTTGAACCTGTGATCCTCCTGTCTCAGCCTCCAAGTACTGGAATTACACTGTGCACCACCATGCCCAGCTCTTTATTTTTCATTTTGAGACAGGGTCTCACTAAATTGCCCAGACTGACCTTGAATTTCAATCCTCCAGCCTCAATCTCCCAATTAGGTGGGATTACAGATGTGTACCACTATACTGGCTTAGTTTTACTGGGATCTTCCTGTTCCAGCTTCCCAAGTACTGAGATTATAGGTATGTATCACTAGGCCTGGTTTTCGAACCCTATTTTTAATTCTTATTTTGAAACAGGGTCTCGACCCGGGCGTGGTGGCGCACGCTTGTAATCCCAGCATTTGGGAGGCTGAGACCGGAGGATCCGGGTTCACGGCCAGCCTCAGCTACCTAGTGAGGCACTCCACAACTTAGTGAGACCCGGTTCCAAAATAAAGAATAAAAATAGGGATGGAGGGATAGCTCAAAGGTAGAATACCCCTGGGTTCAATCCCCAGTACCACAAAAAAAAAAAAAAAAAAAAAGAAAGAAAGAAAGAAAGAAAGAAATAGGGTCTCACTAAGTGGCAGAGGGCCTTGCTAAATTGCTAGGCTGCTCTCAAACCTGTGATCCTCTTGTCTCATCCTAAGTACTGGGATTACAGTCATACACCACTGAGCCTGAATGATCATTCTTTTTTAAATTGATATATGAAGCTGGGTGTGGTGGCACACACTTGTAATCCCAGTGGATGCTGAGATAGGAGAGAGGATTGCAGGTTCAAATCTAGCCTCGGCAATTTAGCAAGGCCCTACACAACTCAGTGAGACCCTGTTACCAAATAAGAAATATAATCAGGCTGGGGGTGTAGCTCAAAGGTAGAAGTCCCTGGATTCAATCCTCAGTGCTTAAAAAAAAAAAAAAAAATTGACATATGAGCCAGGTATGGTGGCACATGCCTATAATCCCAGTACTTGGGAGTCTGAGGCAGAAGTATCACAGATTCACCGCCAATCTTAGCATTTTAGTGAGACCCTCCGCAACTTAGTGAGACCCTGTTTCAAAATAAAAAATAAAATAGGTCTGGGGGTACAGCTCAAATGTAGAATGCCCCTGGGTGAACCAGTAATACCCCTCCACACTGAATTAATTAATTATTAATTAATTAAATACATTAGAAAATTTAAGTATACAGCTTGGTGCTTTTACTTTATTCTCTATACTGTACAATCAACCATTCATCACCTCCCAAAGAAACTTACCTGTTAGCATTCATTCCTCCCTCCCCTCATCCTTCCATCCCCTGACAACCACTTACCTATTTTCTCTTTCTGGATTTTCCAATTCTGGAAATTTCATATGAATGCAGTCATAAAGTATGGAGCCTTTGTCTCTACCTTCAATCACTTAGCATGATGTTTTCAAAATTCATCTGTTGTATTTTATCCCATTTTTTATTGAGTAATAATTCATTTTATGGTTATATTTTGTTTTTCCACTCATCATTTGGTGGGCATTTGAATTGTTTCTATTTTTTTACTATTATGACTGTGAACATTCATGTCTAAATTCTAAATTTTTTTCGTGTGTGTGTGGACCTGGGGAATGGAATCCAGGGGCATTCTACCTCTGAGCTATACCCCCATCCCTATTTTTTATTCTTTACTTTGAAACAGGGTCTTACTAAGTTGCAGAGGACTTCACTAAGTAGCTGAAGCTGGCCACAAACCTGCGATCCTCCTGTCTCAGCTTCCCAAGTATTGGGATTACAAGTGTGTGCCACCACGCCTGGCTTCATGTCTAAATTTTTGAGTGACTGTATGTTTTTATTATTAACCCTTAATACCTAGTAGTGGGATTTTTGGCTTGTATTGTAATCATGTAACTTTTTGGTTGAAGTTCATTCCATCTTGTAGTACACCAGTGTATGAGTGCATTACAACTTCTCTATTGTTCATGAATGGATGAACATTTGAACTGCTTATTTTTAGTTGTGAGTCAAACTGTTATGAACATTCATGCACAAGTGTTTTAGTGGACATATTTTTTCCCCTCATGGATAAATACCTAGATTGGAATTGCTAGACCATAGCGTAGATGTATATTTAGTTCTTTTTTCTTTATGTGATACTGGGGATTAAACCCAGGGCCTCATTTGTGCTAGGCAAGCACTCTACAATTGAGCCATATCCCCTGCCCTTTTTTATTTTATTTTGAGACATGGTCTTGCTAAATTGCCCAGTTTGGCCTCAAATTTGTAATCCTTCTGCCTCAGCCTCCCTAGCAACTGGGATTATTTTCTTTCATATTGGGATTATTGGCATGTACCACCAGATGTATGTTTAATTTTTAGAGTTAATCATGGGGATTGGTTTTAAGACCCTCTGTGGCTGGGAGTGGTGGTGCACACTTGTAATCCCAGTACTTGGGAGGCTGAGACAGGATCGCAGGTTTGCAGCAAGCCTCAGCTACTTAGTAAGGCCCTCTGCAACTTAGTGAGACCCTGTTTCAAAATAAAGAATAAAAAATAGGGCTGGGAGTGTAGCTCAGAGGAAGAATTCCCCTGGGTTCAACCTCCAGTTCCACAAAAAATAAAAAGAAAACTCTGTGCATATCAAAATCTGTGGATGCTTACATAACATATAAAATAGTGTAATATTGTTTGGCATGGTGGCACAGCCCTGTAATCACAGTATTTGGGAGTCTGAGACAGGAGGATCACAGGTTTAGGGCCAACCTCAGGAATTTAGTGAAACCCTCAGCAACTTAGTGAGACCCTTAGTTGCTGAGGGTCTCACTAAATAAAAATCATATAGGGCCGGGCGTGGTGGCTCACGCTTGTAATCCCAGCATTCGGGAGGCTGAGGCTGGAGGATCCGGGTTCTCGGCCAGCCTCAGCTACCTAGTGAGGCACTCCGCAACTTAGTGAGACTCGGTTTCAAAGTAAAGAATAAAAAATAGGGCTGGGGGTATAGCTCGGAGGTAGAACGCCCCTGAGTTCAGTCCCCAGTACCGCAAAAAAAAAAAAAAAAATCATATAGGACTGGAGGTGTGGCTTTGGAGGTAGAATACCCCTGGGTTCAATCCCCAGCACCTCCCCAAAAGGTGTAATATTTGCATATAAACTATGCTAATCCTCTCCTGTATTTTAAATCATTCTAGAATATTTATACTGACTACAAATTAAATGCCATTGTAAGTAGGTGTTTTACTGTATTACTTAGGGAATAATGACAAGAAAAAAAAAGCTGTATATGTTCAATGCTGATGCATTTTGTTCTTTTTTTTTTTTTTTAATATTTTTGATCCACAAACTCTTCCAAAGTGATTTCACCATTTTATACTCCTACCAGCAGTGTATGAGAGTCCCAATAGCTTCATGTCCTCACTATACTAAATGTTATCGTCTCATTAATTTTGGCTTACCTAGTGGGGAGTGTATGGTGCCCATTATAATTTTTTTTGTTTGTGTGGTGCTGAGGATTGAAACCGAGGGAATTCTACCTCCAAGCTACACCCCAGCTTTATTTTATGTTTTATTTGGAAACAGAATCTCCCTAGGTTGTTGAGAGTCTCACTATGTTGCTGACACTGGTCTTGAATCTACAATTCTCCTGTCTCCTAAGTAATAGGATTATAGGTATATGCCACTACAACTAGCTCCCTCATTGTAATTTTTTTTTTTTTTTTTTTTTTTTTTTTTTTTTTTGGCGGTACTGGGGATTGAACATAGAGGCATTCTACCTCTGAGCTATACCCCCAGCCCTATTTTTATTCTTTAGTTTGAAACAGGGTCTCACTAAATTTCAGAGAGCCTCACTAAGTAGTTGAGGCTGGCCACGAACTCAGATCCTCCTGTCTCAGCCTCCCAAGTACTGGGATTATAACGTGCATCACCATACCTGGCTCCCTCATTGTAATTTTAATTTGCATTTTTCTTCTTAGTAGTGAAGTTTAGCATCTTTTCGTAGAATTTTTTTTTTTTTTGCCATATGGATTTTCTCTTTGTCAACTGTGTTTCCTTCCCCCCCTCCCTCCCTCCCTTCTTTCCTTCCTTCCTTCCTTCCTTCCTTCCTTCCTTCCTTCCTTCCTTCCTTCCTTCCTTCCTTCCTTCCTTCCTTCCTTCCTTTCTTTCTCCCTCCCTCCCTCCCTCCCTCCCTCCCTCCCTCCCTCCCGATTAAACCCAGGGGCATTTTATCTCCAAGCCACACATCTGGCCCTATTTTTTGTTTGTTTGTTTTGAAACAGGGTCTCACTAAAATTGCTGAGGGTATTGCTAAGTTTCTGGGGGCTATCCTCAAACCTGTGATCCTCCTGACTCAGGCTCCCAAATACTGGGATTACACGTGTGCACCACCCTTCCTCCCTTCCTTCTTTCCTTCCTTTCATACTGGGGGTTGAACCAGGGGTATTCTACCACTGAGCCAAATTCAAGTTCCCAGCACATTTATTTATATATTTAGTTATGGTACTAGGTATTGAACCAAGAGGTGTTCTACCTCTGAACTACACCCCCAGCCCTATTTCTAATTTTTTTTTTGTTGAGATAAGTCTCGTTAAATTGCCTGGTTGGCCTTGAATTTATGATCCTCCTGGCCTAGCCTCCTGAGTAGCTGGGATTACGGGCATGCACTACCATACCTGGCTACACCTTAACTTATTTATGATGTGTGGGATCTAATTTTACTTATTTTTTAGTATGGATAATAGTCTCCTTGGCTCTATAGACTAGTTCAGTATTTACCACACTGATCTGAAGGACCTCATCTGCTGTATATTTCGTTTCTGTGAGTGTGAATCTACTTCTGGGTTTGCCACTTTCTGTTAGTCTTTCTGTTAATTCCAGCATCAGCACCACACTGTCTTAATTACTTTAACAATACAATTAGCTTATCTGTTGCCATGAAAAATCCTTCTTGGGAATTTTGATTGTAATACATTAATTTTTTTGCATGGGGTAATTTGGGAGAATTTGCAAGCCTTCATTATTTAGTCTTACTATCCATGAGCATAGTATATAATTCCACTTACTCCAATGATCTTTAATGTGTTTCAGTAAAGTTTTATGATTTTCATCTAAAATTTTTTTCTGTGTCTTTTGCTAGATTTACATTTAGGTGCCTTATAACTTCAGTTTATATGGTTAATAATAATATCCGTTTAAAATTTTAACGTTTTTGTGTGTGGTACTGGGGAGTGAACCCAGGGGCATTCTGCCTCTGAGCTACACCCCCAGCCCTATTTTTTTTTTTTCTACATTCCTAGCCCATATCAGCTGTTTTGAAACAATTACCTTTGGCCACAATGATTAATAACCAGGGTGATAATTGGGCAGATATCCTTGTAGAAGTACTTTCTGTATAAGGCTGTGTAGGGTACCTCTGTGTAAGCTTCTGGTTCTGGTTAAGTCTTTTTTTTGTTGTTGTTGTTGTAGTACTGGGGATGGAACCCACAGGACTTCTATCTCCAGGCTACACCTCCAGACTTATTTTATATTTTATTTGGAAACAGGGTCTCACTAAATTTCTGAAAGCCTCACCAAGTTGCTGAGGCTGGCTTCAAACCTGCGATTCTCCTGTCTCAGCCTCCCAAGTACTGGGATTATAAGCATGTGCCACCATGCCTGGCTCTTGGCTAAATCTTTTTGATAGTTATTATCAGACAACCATTTATAAGAACACTTCTTTCATAACCTCCCAGCTTTATTTATCTACTTGTGGTACTGGGGATTGAATCCAGGGGCATTCTACCAGCCCTATTTTTTTTTTTTTTTTTGTGGTACTGGGGATGGAACCCAGGGGTATTTTTATTCTTTATTTTGAAACAGGGTCTCACTAAGTTGCGGAGTGCCTCACTAGGTCGCTGAGGCTGGCCCCGAACCCAGATCCTCTGGTCTCAGCCTCCCAAATGCTGGGATTACAAGTGTGTGCCACTATGCCTGGCCCCAGCCCT